>JAFMOD010000291.1:95819-115095 GCA_019802435.1 Corydoras maculifer | reverse complement strand
ATTGGTTGCACTCAGGGAAAAGGGGGCTGAATAATTTTGCACATCGCACTTTTCAGTTTTTTATTTGTAAAAAAATTGTTGATTCATGTATAACTTTCATTCCACTTCACAATTGTATACCACTTTGTGTTGGTCTTTCACATTAAATTCCAGTGAAATATATTTATGTTTGTGGTTGTAATGTGACAAAATATGGCAAAGTTCAAGGGGTATGAATACTTTTGCAACCCACTGTAGACGACATGTTAGAGATGATCATGTTCTAAACAGAAACGTAACATCTCAATACACAATTCCTTGTCATTCATGAGGTCCAAGTATAAGATGGTTATACATAGTTTCTGCTCCATTTCACATTTCATATGCTTATATGTTGCTATATTTATAATGTTATATTTATTGTTGTACTGTATATTCTATATTATATCTTGTATTGTATTTGTATCTTTTTAAAATTATTATTATTATTTTATTATTTATCTGTGTGTCTGTGTGTCTGTTGAAGGTTGGAAAATGCTATTTCACCCACCCATTCGATTAAGCTAAAACTTTGCCCAGTTGTTCATCGTCAATGACAACACATGAATTAATTTTAAAAAAATGACAATCAATTAATTTTATTTTATATGGATAAATTTCCCATTTTCTACAAAATTAATTAATTTAGAATAAAGTAATTTAACATGGTTAACAGCGTTGGTTTTTATATTTAAAAAAAAATATTTTGCTTATATATTTTATGTTTATGTACCACATGTGATACAAATGATATTTTCAAGTATCCATGAATTCATAAGTATACTTGGCTACTAGTATGCCATATTACAGGCCTACTGTCTGCTCTTACAAGTCCACTTAAATTGAGCGATTAACTTTCTCATCTACATCTTATTAACAACATTAACTATGATCTGGGGTCGTGCAAAAAAATATGTGTTTCCAAAAAAATCAGCTGACTGACTAAATATACTAAATTCAAGTTCAAGTAATTTATTTATATAGCGCTTTTTACAATAGTACATTGTCACAAAGCAGCTTCACAGTGTTATAAGCCTTTAAACCCCCAAAGAGCAAGTTGAAGTGGCAAGAAAAAACTCCCTGTTTTGTTGATATTTTATGTTGATCATTGGGAAGACCAGTGGACCGGTGAGGGACTCATCCTCCTTGAGCAGCCGGGCAGCATCAACAGTGTAGGACAGCCATGTACAGATTGTGTAGTGATCATTTAACCCGTATTAAACAATTGGAAAACTAAATTCTATTAGTCCATTGAGGGCGTCCTGCAGGACTGCCAGTCCAGTAGAAATCCAGTAATCGTCATGGCTACATACTAAACAGATTTTTTTATAAATTGATTCGTTCTTCCTGAGATTTTCCAGGATGACGATGCCACGATTAATCACACTTCAATTGTAAAAGAGTGGTTCAGGGAGCATGACATCATTTTCACTGCAGATTTCAGCCCTGAACCCCATTCAGAATCTTTGGGATGTGCTGGAGCAAACTTTGCGCAGTGGTCGCAGTGGGGGTTTATGAGGGGTGGGGGCGGTTCCCCATGCCCATCCCCATCCAGGGCAGAACGTTTCGGGCGCTGGGCAGATACACCCAGGACAGGACCCCAATCTATTGCACACTCATTCATACTGACAGACACACAAACTCTATGGGGCGATTTAGCATTCAATTTACCTTAAATCCATGTTTTTGGACTATGATAGGAAACTGGAGAACCAAGATTGGGATTCGAAACTGGAATCCCAGTGCTGAGATCCCTCTTAGCTCACCGCTAAGCAACCTGTTTGTAAATTATTTTAGAAATAGCTAAATAGATTTGAGGTTTGCCATTTTCAGAAATCTTTATCTTTAATTGTTAAAATAGAAAACATTGATAATCGACCTGAATATGTTCTATTCTAATTTATTCTATTGCTTCGGTGAGGCAAGTGGTAGTTTTGCAAGAACATTTATTGTTGTTTATTCAAATAAAATTACACAATTAGAATCAATATTTGATAAAAGATATTATTTCATGTATTTAATACTTCTATTCTAAAAGTGGGAACGTATCATAAATCTTACAAGCAACATATTAAGGTTGTTTTCTTAATATTCATGTTATTCTGCCCAAACTATAATCACTTATAAGTATATAGGTACTTTAAAAATGTTTATGTACAAGCTTTCGAAATTAATTTACTTAAAAATGCAGATGAGTGATGTTATACGATATTTACAGTAATTTTTAGCTTGTGATGGTGTCGGAATTTGCATATTATGTAAGTCCAACTAACATCCAGCTCTCTATTATTCTATCTCTATTTTAGTAAATTCATATTAATCTAAATGGCATTTCTTCCTCTTTCAGCATCATCTCCACGATCATAAAGTCAGTAGAAATATAGCAAGGTCTCAGTCTAAAGAACAGAAAGCTTTACCTTTTTTGTGAAAGATAACCAGTTTTACAATAACAAATTTGTTTTGACATTTTCATGCCTTGGTTATAATTAAAAGGTTAAAGGTGGTGCCATTCATTAGTGCTTTATACCTACTAAAGTTTAATGGTTAGGTTGTGGTTAGTGTCTCCTAGCAACAGCTTGTATTATTATAAATTATGCACATCATTTCGAAATGGGTCAGTGGTTGCACTGGGGTTTGCATTACTGCAATCATTTCATTTCTTTCTTATCTCATGCTGGAATGGCAGATGTGACAGAAGGTGAACAGGATTTATGTGAGGTTGAATCAGAGCTCTTTCGAATTCAACTGACTAGAACATTTTCCATTTATTTAGAATCGCTATATAGAGAAATGTACGCACACCGGAGATTTAGTGATATGTTCAGGTTATACTGATTGTCAGTGTTCTTCCTGAGAGCGGGTGCACAGACTGCAGTGACTGATCTGTGCTTGGTCTGTAATAACAAGACTGATGTGTGGTGAGTGTCTGAGGTAAAAGACCACGCTGCATTCCTTAGTACGTTAACATGACTTGGCATTTTAATAGGATTTGTTGTTACTGTCAGACTCCGCCAAAGCAAAGTACTGGGTCCTGCTGTCTAATCCCTAATGGAAATGCTGCCAGCTTGAGCTCCCCAGGTAGTCCTAGACACAGGTGGAACATTGTGTTTTGGATTGGACTCCTCTTGCTGTGATTATGCCAATAAACAATTCAAGAGCAACCTGCTATTAGCAGCATGAGCTCAGGTATGGATTTCTATCATGTTTGCTTATCGGCTACTGGCCCAATTTACCCTAACCCTGTGGCACCAAAAAATATATAGTTTACCTCTACATTACCCATCGTTTCTAAAAGTAGTGTTTTTGTCCTCTTTATTATTATTATAAAATAACAAATAACAAATGAAGGTTTATCTTATCTCATTATTATTATTATTACCACTACCCCTATATTAGCTTCATCTGTTTGTCTGTGTGTCTGGAAAAAAAGTTTGCAAATGCTATTTCACCCACTTCCCATTATCCAATTAAGCTGAAATAATTGTTTATTGTCAATGATAACACACAAATCAATAAAAAAATTACCAATTAATTAACTAATTATTGGTAATTAATACATTTTGTTTTTTATCGATAAATTGCCCACTTTATACTAAATTTTATACTTCAAAAGCAGAATTAATTTAGGATAAAGGAATTTAACACGATATAGGGGTGTTTTAAAAAAAAAAAATAAAATAAAATTATTTGTTAATTAATAATTATTAATATAATTATTAATGTGTGTGTGTGTAATTATTTTTTTTTTGCTTGTTATATACACGCTTTTTACATAATGTAAGGTGCCACTCATGCACACAGCCTTTCAAACCTTCTTATGCATTTTCTTATTTGCTGCTCCATATTTCAATCACACACACACACACACACACACATGCACTAGTTTGTTTTTTATGCATTCTAAAGACTAGACATAGACTTTGATTTATTTTTAAGTCTAAATTTTGATTTAAATTAAGTCTTGCCAAACCTTACTCGTAAATACTACTATAATAACTATAACCCATCCACCCATTCATTATCTTCCACTTAATCCTCTACTAGGGTTGTGGCGTGGTTCCCTATGCACATTCAGGTGAGAACATTTCTGGCGCTGGGCAGATACACACCCCGCGATCTTAGTAGAGGATTAGGTGGAAGATGGATGGATGACCAGTTAGATAGTTGTCTGAAACACATGCAGTCATTTAAAAAACTAAAATTATTATTGAAACAAAAACTAATAGGACACAGTTTAATGTGTACATATTAAGAAGTTACAGACTTACAAAATTTAAGGATATTACACAATATCACACAATCTTCCTGGCACCACTGTTTGCAAAACATATTTAATAAAATGCTTAGTTAGCACCCATCCCTTGAAATATTAATTTGTCCATAAATTTTTTTACTTCTGTTTCATCCTCTTGGGTTGTGGGGGGGTGGTTTCCTATGCCCATCCAGGGGAGAGCATTTCGGGCACTGGGCAGATACACCCAGGACAGGACGCCAATCTATCACTGGGCACACTGACTCACACAAACACACTTTATATGGGGCAATTTGGAGAATTTGATCCATGTTTTTAGACTATGGGATGAAACCGGAGAATCTGGATGAAACCATACAACATATTTTCACTTCATGATTGGATGATTTATAGTGTGAGGACCAGCAATTACACAATTACTTTAGGGCCCCATATGTGAGTGTGTAAACAGCATTTGGTTCCCTCGATGTTATACATAACTGGCACACACACACACACACACACACACACACACACTTCTATGTAGTATAAATGCATATATAGTCCATACATAGCATAGTTTCATAGCTACGTTAAGTTTAGAGAGATAAATAGACAGACTGGACATCTTGCTCTCTAAGTCTCCTTTTTGTATTAAAATGCAGAGGTCATTAGTCATGATACTTTTGTTTTTAGCTGTAGCTTTTGTCACGTCAATTCCGTCACCTCTTACAAATTCCTTTGTTCGCTTTGTAATGGAATCTCCTAGCTATAATTTACAGATTTCAGATGTGGACCTTTGACTTCAATGTATTTTATCCACTTCGCCTGCGTATCTGTTCCGTTGTTACTTGTTTGAGTCTGAATGCCAAGAAAGGAAATTGAATTCAAGAACCAACTCCTGACATCAAAAGAGCGCTGAAGCTCCAGGCCCCATCTGTTGATTTGTGGCCGCTATATTTGGCATAGTTTTGAAGTGGAAGATAAAAAATTGAAAATGCCTTTTCTTCTTTTCATAGGAAAGGGGGCAAACAGCCCTCTTCAAAGGTGTGACTCAGGACGTGACCTTTTGGATCTCAGTACAATTGGCACCATCATGTGTAACACAAATGTCTGTCCAGAGGGGGTGTGAATATTAGAGCAACTTTCAGACCTCAAGCAGGTTTCCGCTAAAGTAGTGTTAAAACCAATAAACTGGATTTAAATAGGATCATGTTCCTTAAATGCACAAACCAAAAATGTCTGAAACGAAATCTCAGAAGTGACTGGTTTTGTTTCATATGCTCTCTGAGAGTTGCAAAGGCTCATGACCTGTAATTCCAAACTATTTTCCTATGCTAATTTAAATGCTAATCAGTAATCTGCTTTAATATAAAGCTTAATACAAACAGTCCGTTGTAACAATGGGTGGGCACAAATGAGGACCGGAGACAGGAACGGGCTTTATTACAAATGTGCTGGCATGGTGATGTTCGCCGAAGTACCGCCTCATCAGGTCTGTGGAATCTCCCTCTCTGACATGATGACATCACACGTCATTAGACGGAGCGCTAATCAATCTCCTTGATCAAACAATTGGCTCCGCCTCCCCAACCAAGCAGAAACCAGAGAATTCGTCTCCACTGCTCTAGAGTCCAGTGGCGGCGTGCTTTACACCACTGCATCCTATGCTTTACATTGCACTTGTAGAGGTATGGCTTTGGATGCAGCTGCTTGACCGTGAAACCCATTCCATGAAGCTTTCTGCACTGTTCTTGAGCTGATCTGAAGAACACATGAAGTTTAGAGTTCTGTAGTGATTGACTCTGCAGAAAGTTGGTATCCTATTTGCACTAAGCACTTCAGCATACTCTGACCCCGCTCTGTCAGTTTACATAGACTATCACTTCATGGCTGAGTTGCGGTCGTTCATAAACACTTACATTTTTTATAATAATACAGCAGACAGTTGGAATATTTAGGAGCGAGGAAATTTCATAACTGAATTTGTTGCACAGGTGGCATCCTATTACAGTTCCACTCTGGAATTCACTGAGCTCCTGAGTGCGACCCATTCTTTCACACATGTTTGTAAAAACACTCTGCATGTCTAGGTGCTCAATTTTTATACACCTGTGGCCATGAATGTGATTGGAACACCCGATTCTGATCATTTGGATGGGTGAGAAAATTCTTTTGGAAATATAGTGTATTCCTATATATTCTCTCATTTGCATATCACTATAACTTAATAATATTTTATAATTTGGAAATTATGACTTTTGTTTTACTTTTATTACTATCGCAACACGTTTGAACAAAAAGTTTACATTTATTTTAATTGCAGTGATGTTCTTCATATTTTGTAGTGTGGTTTACTTGGTAGCACCAAGTCAAATGAAGTAAAATGGGTAAAATGAAGGACCCGAGTTCAACTCCCAGAATGGGTAGACCAGTTTCTTTCTGTGTGGAGTTTGTATGCTCTGAATGGATTTCTGCTCAATCCCTGGTCTCCTCCCCTAACTCAATACTGTACATTTATGGTTAAGTTAATTTGAGATACTGCATTGTTTCTGGTGTTTGTGTTGGTTTCTACTTGTAATGAAGTGGCGACCTGTGTGGTCCTTCAGTCTGTCATGTGACATCCTCTTAATGAATGTTAAACACAAGAGAAATTGTCTCTAGCGTCAACTGAAAGTGGTGAGTTAGACTAAAAACTATTTTTTGATTGTTTCAACATGGCCACACCCCTGCTTCATAAGGAGGATTTTATTTGAACTCAGACAAAGCTTATGTTTAATACAGATGCAAAATGAAATGATATTGGGGAATATCTAGGCTTCTGAATCTGATAATCTTACTCTCTAATTATTCAAAGGATTATTTAGCAGATGGACTAAGCAATGTAAACAAGAACAGTAAGCCTTTTGGTTGAATGGCTGTTAGAAAGGATAAGATTTGGATACCTTTAATGAGCTGTAATGCCATCACTATTGGCTTAGATGTGTCAATGTGCCAGCTTTTGACTCCTGGACAGGGTTCTGTTCTTGATAAAGTTTTTATGTTCTTCTCAAGTCTGCAGTGTTTTTTTTTTTTTTAAATTTTAGACCATGTTTAGCTATCCTGTAATGCACAACCTCTTTTAGATGAACTTTTTGTCCAGTAAGTTTCTTTATAGAGACTTAAAAAGTCTCTATAAAGTCCCCCCCCCCCCTAATTTGGCTAACACTAAGGGATCATCAGTCAGCTATTGATATGCATATTTGTCCAGTCAGGTTTCACAGCATATTAATAAAACCAAACTGCTTAGAATATTGTAGCATTGAAATGAAAATAAAAAAACTTTTATTTGTGTTGTGTAACTTTACAGAAAATAACTTACAAGTAACAAGGTTAGAACAGAGTAAGTAAAATACCAGAACTCTTAGAAAATAAATCTTTCTGAAAACAAGACCGCATTCTTTAGTTAAAAGGAAATGTACTCTTTAAAGAAAGAAAAATTTGTTTAGAATTAAAGCCAGTGCTAAAATCTTTAGGAACAGTGCAGAATGTTTATTAAGAAATATTAATATGTAGTCCAAAAAGACCTATTAAAATGATAAATAGGTTATAATATCAAATCAAAGTCAATGGCATTTCAAAACATTAAGGATTTGTGAAGTTTATGTAAATAAGTTAGTAATTGTTATTTCAGAGGAAATATTAATTCAACCATTGTCTTCAACTTAATCCAATTTTAGGGTTGCAGGGGGAAGGGGGGGTTCTCATGCCCATCCAGGGGAGAACGCCTCAGGCACTGGGCAGATATACTCAGGATAGAGCACTGATTTATCGACGGGCATAAAACAAATATTGATTGATGTAATTTGTTAATTTGATGTACTTTGAATCACTACTGAATCAGGACTTGAAGGAAACACTGAGAGTTTACAGCTTTTTATAAGTGAGCAGATCACAAAATTCACCTTAAACATAGTGAGATAAAATTTGGGGCAAATTTCACCCCATTTGTTTAGCAGTGTGAACAGGAATTCGTGGCCATATTGATGCTCTGTCTTTTTAATCAGTGTTTGCTGCACAAGTGAAAGTATGAACCCATTCACTCTCTATCGACTGTTTGGTTCTTTCAGGCATTTTTTCTTTCATTTTTGGCTTCTTCTGCTGTCTACATTCCAACAGATGAGGCTTGGGAGGGGCATGGGTGCCCTGTCTACACTTTAAACCTGCCATGGAGGTTTTGTTTGACGTGTAAAAAATTCATTAATTCATCCATTATCTTCCGCTTTATTCTCTACTAGGGTCGTGGGGTTGTTCCCCATGCCTGTCCAGGGAAGAACGTTTCGGGTAATGAAAAGATCCACCCAGGACAGGGCACCAATCTATCGCTGGGCACACGCACTCACACAAACACACACAACCACACACTATATGAGTCAATTTAGTTGACCTTAAATCCATGTTTTTAGACTGTGGGAGGAAACCGGAGAGCGCGGAGTAAACCCACGCGGACACGGGTAGAACATGGAAACTCCACCTAGATTGAGATTCATTCATTATTTATTCATTATCTTCCACTTTTATCCTATATTAGGGTCGCAGGGAGGTTCCCCATGCCAATCTAGGGGAGAACAGCGGGCGCTGGGCAGATACACCCAGGACAGGGAGCCAATCCATCGCTGGGCACACACTCACTCACACAGGCACACTCTATATGGGGCAATTTGGAGAACTCAATTGACTTGATCCATGTTTTCGGACTGTGGGAGAAAACTGGAGAACGCGGAGGAAACCCACGTGGTCACAGGGAGAACATGGAAACTCCACCTAGATTGAGATTCGAAACTGAAATCCCAAGCACTGAGAGACGAAAATGCTAACCACTAAGCTACGGTGAAAAACACGTATAATATGGATGGCTCAAACATATGGCCTGTGATTTATTCACAATAATGCCATTCCCTCTCGTTCTTTTATTTTATTTGCTTTATTTTAACCCAGATGACACTTTATTAGTTTTTCAAGCGTATAATACAGTCTATGCTACATAAACATTCATTAACATTATTTACTATCCACTAATGCAGCCTGCTGAAAATCCTATAGCTTATTCTAATTTATTTAACATTAAAATTTATTAAACTTGTATATTTATATACTTCCAGAATAGTTCAAACATGTTTCAAAATTAGATCGTAAATGGATATTCCAAATTAGTTTACTTTATTTAACACACGAAAACAGCAAGAAAAAAATTTTTGTGACAAAGGCAGATTTACCGCAGTTTTGCAAGAGGGATTCTTGTTGGTGGTTGAGCTGTTCTTGTGATGTTTAACAGACTGCAGATGGTCAATAATGTTCTTTGATGGGGAACTGTGGCTCTCCTTGCGACACCGTCATGCACACCATTGTGTTCTGTGTTCTGCTGCTGATGAATATTACCAATAACCAGTGCGATAACGTTGCTTGATAATTACTTTGAGTTTTTTTTTGTAACCTAATACACTATTACTCTTAGCGTGATGTTTGTTGGTAAACCATCCTGAGAAGAGAAATAATAGTTTTGGAATTTTAATTCTATCCAATGGTTAGTTTGAGTTAGGTTTGTAACCTCTTCCATCTCGATCAACACCAATAACCCTTAATCTGAGGTTTTTAGAAATCTCCTTTTGTTAATGCAATAATATTGATTTACTGTTATGTGTTGTAAGAATCAGCCTTTAAAAGATTCCTGTTTTTTTAGACTGCACTCACTCACACTGTCATCCAACTGATCAAATTTCACTTTTAAATAAATTTTTTTATTATCTTCCACTTAATCCTCTATTAGGGTCACGGGGGGTTTCCCATACCCATCCAGGGCAGAAGGCTTTGGGCTCGGGGCAGATATACCCAGGACAGGGCGGCAATCTATCACTGGGTATACACTTTCCATGTGGAGAACATGGAAATTCCACCCACAATGGGATTCGAACCTGGACTCCATAGGCAAACATGCTAACCACTGAGCCACCTTGCTTCTCCACTTTAAAATGATCAAACTAAAGGTTCACATGGCTTTTGCCATGCACTGAAATGTAATAAGTGAATATTTCCTTAATAAAGAAATGACCAGCGCAATATTTTATCTCTTTTATTAGATTTGAATCTTCTCAGCTACATTTAGGACTTAATTTATTGTAATTTATTCAAAAATATAGTATTTACTAATTCCTCGAAAATCCTTTAAAAACACCTGCGCACCGCTGTAGATTGTAAAACACATATTTTTAAACTTAATTTGCAAAGGATAAATTTTTGGTGGATGTTTCCTTTATACTCTTAATGGCCTCACCTATTACTAGTTTATCCTGTACTTGTGAAAGGTTCTTCTGTTATTAAGTGTTATGATGAATTTTGGCATTGTGTTTTCAGGTTTTAAGTTCTTTTTATTTATTTATTTTTTTAATACAAAATACATATTGGTAAAGACCAGTGATAGATTGGCGCCCTGTTCTGAGGATATCTGCTTAGCTCCCGGAACGTTCTTCCCTGGATAGTCATGGGGAACCCTCCTGCGACCCTAGTAGAGTAGAATGAACTAAAAAGCAGATTTAAAAAAAAAAAGATTCAATATTTTGTATGTATGTATGTATGTATGTATTTTGCAGGCTGTATACTTTTTAAGCGTGCATACATTTTTACAGCAAATAAGTGTATAGCTTTAACATTATGATAATAATTTAAAAATTATATTTATAGAGTAAAACAAAATGCTTTAGTTTCTTTTGACGAATATGAAAATCATGTTGTTATTTTTAACATTTAAATCAGTGTACTGTCGTCAAATAAATAATAACGTGCAATCAGAGCTCCACAGTGTCACCCGTGTTCTGGCTCTATATTTGTTTACATATATGGCTGTCTGTGCGTGAGCAAGCACCACACATGTTACACCTTGAAGTGGCATCAACTTTTGAATTACACAATTTGAATTAAAGGTTCAGTCTGGTAAAAAAAGCATTTAATTACACAATTTTTATATAACCAGGTGAAATGTACCAATGAATGCAGACATTTAAAAAAAATTAATATATACTGTAAATAGCATGTTTTCTTTTTTGAATAATGGTGTTGATGTTTGATGGTTGTTTGCCACTTTTTATCACCGACCGCAGACACATCTCTGAATTTGTAAGTGTCTTTCAAAATGAGTCCTAAGCCTTTCACATTCTGTTAATTTACTGTGGGAAACCACATGTGCCATAAAAACATAAAACTTCTTCACTTGATCCACATCTCAACGTCTCTATTTGAGGCCTAGACACAATGTTTAGACAGACTGCATTGATGATTAAGTGGGCAACAAGATTTGTCGACCTCAAGCTTTTAGTATTATTCTCTGATGTACACCTGCTGTGGTAATTGTAATTGTACAACAATTGTAAATTGTAATTGTAATGGTAATCATTTAGGTCATTTAGCAGAGGCTTTCACCCAAAGTGAGTTACAAGTATCCCAACTTGATTATTGGGGTTACAACAGGGTCGATACCCTGTAACAATGAGGGTTAAGGGCATTGCTCAATGACCCACATTGGTAACGTCATGGGACTTGAAATTTGAACCCAACACTCTACTGTAAATGGAGGCTTAACACAGTCACCCTGAGAAAGTTCAGCTATCATCCCCCTGGAGGATTCGAACTGTGGTGTTTTTCCATGTATAAAATTTGATTCATTTCCATAATTAAATTTGATATTTTGATAATGATATGATAATTTGGTATTCTTCGTTGTTGGGTCTGGTGCCCCTCAGGTCCTTCTTGAGAATACCCCATAAATTCTAAATGGGGTTCAGATCCGGCCAGTTGGCTGGCCAGTCAAGCACTGTGATGGCATGGGCATTAAACCAGGTTTTGGTTCTTTTGGCTGCATAGGCAGGGATTAGGTGCTGCTGGAATATAAAATCTGCATCTCCATACAGATCCTCAGCAGAAGGAATCATGAAGTCCTCTAAAACATTTTAGTAGACTGTTGTGGTGAGCTTGGATTAAAGGAATCAGAGTTTAGCAACACCTGCACCTAACATTGCACCCCAAATCATGACTGACTGGATATTTAGCACTGGACCTCAAGCAGTTTGGGTTCTGTTCCTCACCTCTACTGTGTAGTAGATGATCAGTGTGTCACACTCTATAACATTCATGCCCTGCAACATTTTGGGGTGATTTTTCAAAAGTATTCTCATTTTTGGAATTCCTGTTTACATGGGTTTTATGAGCTGGAAGCCCAAATTATGTAAAAATAAACAAATAAATAAAACTATAATCAATGAAAGTTTTACTTTTTGAATGGAATTAATGGAAATTAAAATTAATCAACTTTTCCATGATATTTAATTATTTTTGGAAAGGGTCTGTATGTGTGTGTTTGTGGTTAAACTCTTAAATATCTTTTAATAGATGAAATATATATGACAGACTAATTTATGCATATATTATGCAGTAGGAAAAACTCACTAACCTGCTTTAGGGAAGTTATATTTTATGACCGTATTGAGTTTAAGGATTTACAGTCTTTTTGAAGCGTCATTTTACATGCGTAGACCAAGACCACAGTTCCCGAATGTGTCATCCTGCGAATCGTCACCATAAAATGCTTGAGTAGTTGTCACTTTGGAAAGAACTGCAAACTATTAAAAGATGATGATTTTACAACAAGGCTGGGAAACCGATACTAGATGAACCAGAAACTTCTCAAACAAATCTGCCAGCCTTGTCTCCACAGCCAACATAGTGGCTGTAATTAATTAAATCTTTCTTCTGTAATTTCTGTTGTGTACTGCAGCTTAAATTGCTGGAGCGATCCATTAGATGCATAGTACAATCTGAGGGACAGTTTGACCTCCACGTTTTCCACAGTACCACCGTACCGGACTGGATTCTGTTGAGTAATGCATGCAAACATCCATTAAATAGAGTGGGATTCCACCTCCTCCCCTTTCCCTCATCCCTCACCTGCTGGGTTCTGTGTTTGAAAATCCCATGTTGAAAAACATTTGAGTAGTTAAAGCTACAGAAAAACTTATTCAGCAAGCTGAACGAGGAATCAAAGCCGCAATAACTTTTACTGAGCAATATATATATATATATATATATATTTTTTTATTTATTTAAAAAATTAATAAACATACATCATTTAAAAAAATGTTAAAAACAATGTACATATTTATTTTTCTACTTGCCAAAATAGCATTTCTTATATGCTGCAATCCTCTTTCCATCATCGTTATTAAAGCATGTGATCAGTATTTGATCAACTTCAGCATGTGATCAACGAAACGTTTTTTGAAGGTAACGCTGATCGCTGATTGACAGATTTCCGGTTTCAATAACAATCAAATTACAAAAAAGGGTTCATAAAAAAACATCAGGGAAAAATGTTTTGTATATCACGCATTGATATGAATGTGAAGCGGTCAGAGTTGTGTGTTATTGTCAATAATGCCACGGCTGGACAAACAGCTCAGCCAATCTGATTCAAGGTCTGGTACTTCATTTTGCAAGCAGAACATTTATTAGCATCCGCTTAATCCTCTGCTAGGGTCCCGGGGAGGGGGGGTAAGATACACACAGGACAGGGTGCCAATCCATCGCTGGGCATACTCATTCACACAGACACACGCTATTTGTGGCAATTTAGAGCATTCAGTTTACCTTGAATCCATGTTTTTGAATCCATGTTGAAGAACAGACCACTTTACAACCTGTGGAAGGAAACCAGGGGAATCCGAAGAAAACCAACATTGATACGGGGAGAACATGGAAAATTCACCCACATATGGATTTGCCCATGGATCTACCCATTTTATAAAATGAAATAATTTGGGTTTTAGCAGTATTATATGGCTATAACCATTTTTCTATACTTTACAGTATAGTAATAATAATCTTATAATCTTATAATATGTGAAACACGTTTCTATAAGCGTTTTGTTTCTTTTTAAATAGAAACAATTAGCTCAGATGTTTAAAACTGCATCAAAGCTGCCAAACCTTACAGTCTTCTGGTGAGACACGCTGTGAAAAGATAACAGCGGCACTCAACACGTTATTGTTCAGTGTAAATAATTCAGTCTGTTCAATTGTGTACATTTTAGGGTGGACAATTTGCATTCTGGATATTTGGTCCATCCTCAGTTAATACATCCACTTCTTTGCTTTAGCACTAATTGTGTATTCTCCTAGATCCACTTACCATATACATGCACTTTGTAGTCTATTCGGTTCTCTGTATACTTCGAAACCTAATGTAGTCCTTGTTTACTAATGATTGGGGTGGTCGGTATGTCCCATCACCAACCTGGTAGTGGTGTGTTTAAGTTTAGTTTATGTTGTGTTAGAAAAAGAGCTACTCACCCTGTACTCTATTAGAAACAATGATCTATTATCTTCTGCTTAATCCTCTACTTGGTTCACGGAGGGGTTCCTAATGCCCATCCAGATACACCCAAGACAGGGCGGCAACCTATCGCTAGGTATTCACGCAATTACACACGTACTTAATAGGGGCAATTTGGATCGGTGCAGTCTAGAGCAGCTAATTCTCCCTAAATCCATGTTTTTGGACTGCGGGAGGAAGGATTCAAGGAGACTTTATTGTCATTTACGTAACATGTCATACATGAAATGTAAACGAAATTCCGTTTCACTGTTTACTCTAAGTAGTTTTTTATTTTTAACATTCAAATATTAGACAATAAAATAAAATAAAATATAGCAGCATTGTTTAATATAAATTTAAAATGTAGAATAAAATTTAATAGCAATAAAAATATAATGGCAATAAAAAAAATAATACTGTTGGAAAAATGGACACTGGAAGAACAACAAAACTCCTCCCAGATCGGGATTCGAACCTCGAATCCCCAGCCCTGAGAAGCCGCTGTACCACTATACCATTGTACCACCCCAAATAAGAACATGAGTTCACGAGTGTACAGCCTACGCAGTTGTTTCTGACCTCCAAATGTGTGGCATCAGCAATTATCAGCAGTAACAACACTTGATGATAGAAATTTCTCACTCTAAATGTGGAGTTATTAAAAAAAAAAGTGTTAACTACAGTAAAGAAATGGTTCAATTAACAAAATATATTCATAGTTGCTTTATTTTTATTTCGCTGACCTATATTTTATTGCGTCTCTGTGTTAGTTTAAATCAATTCTCCTTTTATATTTTCTGGCGCTCTCCTGTTCATTGACCAAACGAGACTGCTTCCTAATAAGGCCTGCTAAGGAAAGGAAGGTTATAAATAGAACACAGTGTTCTTGGGAATTATATGCATTGACGTGCCGAAAGCCACATCAGCTGCATGTTTGTGTTTCCAGTTCAGAGAATAGCTTTAGCAGACATGTATAGAGCACATGCTGCAGACCTGCACGCTGCAGATATCATACTTTAAACAGCTGGAAAAGCTAGTTTCATTTCAAGATATTAAATAAGCATTTGCAATCTAACTTGGTCTAATGAAATGGCTTTGGAGTCAGCGTTTTTGTCAACGCGTTATATAACTGTAGAGATTAACTAAAAGGGTGAAATCATGGGTCTCCCACACAATTAATTAAATGATGGAAAAGACAATTTCCCAAAAATGAATCTAGTGGACAAATTGCAGATTTAATAACATGTTTTCACTGGCTTTTATCAACAACGACAATCTCAGGTACTAACACAATCATGGTAATTTTTTTGTTGTTGTTGTTGCTTATTTGTGTAAGAGAACCAAGGGTGGCATGGTGGCTTAGTGGCTAGCACGTTCGCATGTCAGCTCTAGGGATTCCGGGTTTGAATCCCAATCTGGGTGGAGTTTCCATGTTCTCCCCATGGGTTTCCACCGGGTTCTCCGGTTTCCTCCCACAGTGCAAAAACATGGATCAAGGTCTTGCCCCATATAGAGTGTGTCTGTGTTAGTGAGTGTGTGCCCAGCTATAGAATGGCACCCCGTCCTGGGTGTATCGTTTTTAAATCTGGACTGCTTAACAGAAATTACTTTGAAAAATGATTTCAATCAGCCCGATGACTTTTATAGTTTATATTTGTATCTAAATATTTGGGAGTTGATTCACTGTCTTTAATGACTGTTAGAAATAGTGTTATGTTTTACCTTAAGCCTTGTGGTGTACTTTATTTTGCAGTGGGGTAAGAGGAGATGCTGCAGCATATGGCTGTTATGCATGTCAATGCCAATTTCATCCTCTACAGGCCCAGGTGCCAGTTTTCTCACAAATAACCTGGAATTGTTGAGTCCTCTGTACTGTGGGCAAAAACTTCCACATCTACATTACATCGGCTGTGGCAAAATTAATATATAACTTAAGTGTTTTAACGTTTACACAGTGTGTTTGGTTTTAAGATCTTTAACACTGAAAGTAGTTCCCATGAACAAATACAGACATATACCTTGTTAGTGTTAAGGTCGTGCTTAAGTCATGGGCATTACATAAAGGAGCAGAACGGCTTTATCTGAGAGGGATGTTTGCTTCTATTCTCTTTTCCTAATGACGGCATGAAGTCATTATTTGCGTGAGTGGTTGAAATACAGAAAGAAAACGAGCAAATGAAAGATTTACTAATCTGGACATAAATAAATAGGATGACAATTAAATTATTTTTACTGAGTAATCCAAGCCAGCTATTAAGTGGAATTACAGTCATTGACAGTAAGTGTTTTGATGCAAGTAAATCTGTTGTCAATGCCATTACTGCACATACTGTTTTTGAAATGTTATGCCGGATTATATGGAATTTCCATCTTAATATTCCTTTTTAAGTAACAGGCGATTTTTAGGTACTCGTTTTTAAGTTTACAATTTTTACAGTTTGCGTTAATGTATTTAGTATTTGCAGTTAGTATACAGTGGTCAGAACACTGTTATAATACTTCAATACACTTTAAAGGACAGGTGTGATCAAATATGGTGGAACTAAAATCAGCAGGTCTCTGAGATCAGGATCTCAGCTGATCCCTTTATTAATTCAATTTTATGTTCATTCATTCATTCATTCATCCATTATCTTCCACTTTATTGGGGTCACGGTGGGGTTCCCCATGTCCATCCAGGGGAGAATGTTTCGGGCGCTGGGCACACTCACACACAAATGACAATCTACACGGGGCAATTAAGAGCATCCATGTTTTTCGACGTTGGAGCACATATGCACTTCACCCATTTTGGGATTCAAACCTGGATCCCCAGTGCAGAGACGATTGTGCCACCCTTAATTTGATGTTCCAATCATTCATTATCTTCCGCCTAATCCTCTACTTATGTCACGGTAGCATCATTATTGGGTCATTATTCCATTTAAGAAGTTGAACTTTCATAGATTATATATTCAGGGCCCACAATATTTTAATGATTTCAAATATTTATTTGTTGACATTATTTGGAGTTCCAGCTCATAAAACCCACGAAAACAGGAATTTAATACACAGTGAGTAATGGTTTGGGGTGCAAAGTCTGGTGCATGTGTGATCTCAGGAGGAAAATAAGGGGCACCAGACCCAACAACAAAGAACACCCCATAGATTCTAAATGGGGTTCAGGTTCGTTGAGTTGGCTAGCCAGTCAAGCACTGTGATGTTATGGGCATCAAACCGTTTTTTTTTTTTTTGGCGGCATGGGCAGTGGTCAGGTTCTGCTGAAAGATGAAATCTGCATCGCCATACAGATCCTCAGCAGAAGCAATCATGAAGTCCTCTAAAACATTCTGGTAGACTGTTGTGGTGAGCTTGGATTTAAGTTCATGTTTAAGTAATTTATTTATGAAGCACTTTTTACAACAGTACATTGTCACAAAGCAGCTTTACAAAGTTAAAAGCATTTAAATCCACAAAGAGCAAGCTGAAGCGACAGTGGCAAGAAAAAACTCCCTGTTATGTTGTTATTTTAAGAAAGAAACCTTGGGAGGACTCATCCTCCTTGAGTGGCCGGGCAACATCAACAGTGTAGGACACTAATGTACAGATTGTGTCTAGATCAGGTGAGCCGTATTTAACAAAAAACTCTAACAAGTGGAACACAATATTTAAGTCCATTAAGGGATCCTACAAGACTGCCAGTCCAATTAATATCCAGGTTCCATCCTGTAATCGTAGTAGCTGCAGTGCTTCAGCAATGAATGAATATGGAATATGAATCAACTTTTTTCATGATATTCCAATTTTTTGGACAGGGTCTGTGTGTATATGTAGTTTAATTGTGTTGAATTTATTTAAATTGACAAAATTGCACTTCAGTAGTCCTTATTATTATTTTTGGGTGGACAATGTGGAAGCTATTAAGTTACACTGAACATTGTTTATGTTAAAGGAACATTAATGTAAATAAAATAACTAGAATCTCATCTAAAGGTAATTTCACAACAACGGCTGCTAATTATCCATCTTATACGTGTTCTCACAGGGTTCTTCTTTTGTATTGTCTCTTTTTGCAGCTTGTGGCTAATGTACTGATCTTCTCCTGTACTAACATTGTTGGAGTTTGTACGCACTACCCAGCGGAAGGCTCACAAAGACAAGCGTTCCAGGAGACCAGGGAATGTATTCAGGCCCGTCTCCACTCTCAGAGAGAAAACCAACAGCAGGTAAGGCAGAAGATGACTTTGGAGAACACAGGGTCTTATTAGGGATGTTTGAGTACCTCAACACATTCTACCAATTAGTGCTAAAAAAAATAATTAGTAAAAAATAAATGTTTTTGTAATGACTCATTTTAATGCATCCTTAAAAACTAGGTTCATTGGTTGTTTATAAGCTTTTTGGTTTTCAAAATAATTTATATATATACATACATATATATATATATATACAGTGGGTTGCAAAAGTATTCATACCCCTTGAACTTTTCCATATTTTGTCACATTACAACCACAAACATAAATATATTTCACTGGAATTTAATGTGAAAGACCAACACAAAGTGGTATACAATTGTGAAGTGGAATGAAAGTTATACATGAATCAACAATTTTTTTACAAATAAAAAACTGAAAAGTGCGATGTGCAAA
>JAFMOD010000291.1:52487-95737 GCA_019802435.1 Corydoras maculifer | reverse complement strand
TATATATATATATATATATATATATATATATATATATATATATATATACTTACACATGTGGACAAATTTATCGGTCCCCCTCGGTTAATGAAAGAAAACCCCAAGATGTTCAAGTTCAAGTAATTGATTTATATAGCATATAGCACCCCTGACCTTTTCACATCAAGTGTTTGTGAAAGAAATGTGTTTTTAGTTGTTCCTTAAAGATGTTAAGTGACTAGGCCTTACATACAGAGTTGGGAAGATTGTTCTACCATTTTGCAGTGGTGAACGAGTGACATTCATCACTAGATTGAAGTGAACGAGTTGGAGTGTATTTGGAAAATATAGAGTGAAGGTAAGAGGGGGCAGATCCAGATTGTTCCGTAGGCCTGAGTGCCTTGTACTGAATGCAGCACCTACAGGAAGCAAATGGAGAGAAATGAGCAATGGAATGAGTTCACTTGTGCTGGTTGAACACAAGTTGAGTTGCACAGTTCTGAATCAGTTGTAGATGTCTGATTGTGCAAGCTGAGAGACTGGCAAGCAGTGCCTTATAGTAATCAAGCCGGGATAGGATGAGGGCTTGGACTAACAACTGAGTAGCATGTTCAGTCAAGAAAGGTCTGATCATCCTGATGTTGTAAAGAAGGAATCTGCAGGAACAGACAGTTTTAGTGACCTGATCAGTTGGTTTACATTTGGAGACATGAACTGTGAGGTGATGTTATCTCTCAGCAGGACAATGTCAGGTCCCATTCTGCATGCGTTACATCAGTGTTACATGTGTGAAAAATTTACTGAGTATCATGAATATAAGAATCAGAAAGTAGCAACCATGAACTTTTGAGTGTCTGATATCTCGTATCAAGCAAGAATGAGCTTGATTTCAACTCATCTCATGTTTCTACATTATGAAAACATGACTAGTTGTGGTAGTTTGGTAGTTTACATTCACTTTCTGAAAACATTGGAAGTTGTTTTCATGCTTTTTTCTTTTTTCATTTTAGTGAAGCTCTAAATAATTGATGAAATCACGTATATGTTTTTTTATTGCATTTTGTTTGAAAATGAGTTTAAAACGAGGTAGGCAATATCATCGATTAAAGGGAAGCTTGTAATCTTGTACACGCCGAGATCGTCCAGCCTGCCATAAGCCACTGTACTGGCGCTTGTAGCAGGATGATTACAGTAATGAGCCACTGCCTTCACCAATCATGATACTTCATGAGCTGATATTTGGACTTAAGAAGAAAGAGCCTTTCATGACTTCATATTGCCAGCCACAGTCCTTAATGGGTTGGTTAAAATCAAGTTCGTAATTCGCTTTTTGTAAATTTCTCCTCTCTCCTTCTGCTTCTTTCATCTGCAGGAACGCCTACTCCTCTCTGTTCTTCCCCGACATGTTGCCATGGAGATGAAAGCTGACATAAATGCCAAGCAGGAGGATATGATGTTTCACAAGATCTACATCCAGAAGCATGACAATGTGAGGTAGGGAAAATCTAAAGAACAGGTTGCCAAATCATGGATAAACAGAAGCCTACCACAGACTGTACACTGAATGTCAAATGCAAAAAGCCGAAAATCTCATGCTCCAAGTTTTAAAGTACATCAACTGAAAAACCAAATCTTTAAAACAGGAACTCTCCACCGAAGAATACATATTTTGGATTTATTACTAAGCTGGTTTGTGGATTTTCTGGATTTTATTTTTAATATATTTTGTTTCATGTTGTTCTGTGACCCCCATCTAATAACCGGTGATTTAGTCAGACTTCCCTTTAAACAAAAGAAAGACTGAGGACGATAAACTAAACAGTTCTCATTAAGCTAAATAATAAAATAGCACTTAAATAGGTGGCACTTGGGGGCGAGGAGGAGAGGCGGAGCCGATGCATTGATCAGGGATTCGCCTCTCAGTGCTAGGTTTTTCCGGTTCGAATCCCAATCTGGGTGGAGTTTCCATGTTCTCCCCGTGTCCATGTTGGTTTCCTCCTGGTTCTTCGGTTTCCTCCCACAGTCCAAAAATATGGATCAAGGTCAATTGAGTTCTCCAAATTGCCCCATATAGAGTGTGTTTATGTGTAAGTAAGTGTGTGTCCAGCGATAGATTGGTGCCCTGTCCTGAGTGTGTCTGCCCAGCGCCCGAAACTTTCTCCCCTGGAAGGGGAAACACCAACTTGCCAAACATGCAACATCCTACCAACAATAAAACACATCCTGACCGACTGCCCTGCATCCACCCACATCAGAAGATCATACTACCAAGAAAAGACCTTTTTGAAAAGAACCCGCCAGAGAAAACTTTTTATCTTCACCTAAACTTGAAACACCTAATCTAATATTCTTTTGACAAATCTCCTCCCCATATGGAAAAAATTGAACCAAGTGTATGCCACAAATAGCCAAAATACGTGCTGAAGTGGCAGTAAACCCCAACCCCCCACACCCCCCCACCCCCCCTGCGACCCTAGTAGAGGATAAAGCGGAAGATAATGGATTGATGGTGAATGTAATAAAGCCCGTCCCTTTCGGGCGAAATCCTGTCTCTGGTCCTTATTCGTGCCCAGTCCTTGTTTCATAGTTATATTACAAGTAAATGGATGTAAGGTAGCGGAATTAAAGTTGAATCACCTGATGTCAAATTATGCTCATGTAAAGTAATAAATGTAATTAAACTAATCACTGCCTTTGGATAATTGTTCTTAAATGATGGCTATTAAGTGGAAACTTTAGTACTCAATATTCTCCAGTGACTTTCTGTACTCATTTGTCTAAGCACACTGGGATTCGATACAGAGCATGGAGATGATGTACACATTGATTCCATTTTCCACTGCAGTAGCTCTCAACAGTCCACACGTTTTACAATGGGGCTCTCAAAGCAAAGTTTATCACTTACATAACACAATTATGTATGTGTGCATATATACAGTATATTTAATTGCCTCCTTATAGTGTGTGTCTGTGTGAATGAGTGTACCCAGAAATGGATTGGCCCCTTGTCCTGGGTGTATCTGCCCAGCACTCGAAACGTTCTCCCCTGGATGGGCATGGAGAACCCCTCCATGACCCAGGTTGAGTATTAAGCAGAAGAGGAGATGAGATAATAGTTATGGTTTCAGCCAAAATTCTCCAGTCTGGTTATCTAGGAAAAGAGGCTAAACACCTGTATTGTAGAGCTGTGGCGGCACGGTGGCGTTAGGCATTAACATGTTCGCCTCTCAGCGTTAGGGATTCAGGTTCGATTCCCAATCTGGGTGGAGTTTCCAACTTCTCCTCGTGGGTTTTCTGGTTTTCTCCCACAGTCCAAAAATAAAGATTCTAGGTAATTGGCTGCTCTAAAATTCCCCATATAAGAGTGTGTTTTTGTGTTTGTTTGTCTGTGTGATTGAGTGTTTGCCCAAAGATGAATTGACACCCTGTCCTTTGGTGTATCTGCCCAGCGCCCAAAATTTTCTCCCCTGGATGGACATGATAAAGAGCAGTTAGTTTAAGCAACTCTTACTTGATGTAGGTATAGAAAAGACATTAGTAACTTTGTTATGTAGTGAATTTAACATTAACGGGGAAAACAATACATTTCAAAGCTAATAATCGAAGTCCACACTGACATGTGGTTGGACACATGCGGATTGTTAGAATTGTTGATCAAGGAATGAGCAGAAGGGTGACCTTATGCAGCACCAGCTGCCTCAAGATATCAATAGCCATCAACACAAACAAGAAGAATTATTTTGGTTGAGTTACTAAAAGCAACTCAGGCAATGCTCAACTGTTGAATTAGATTAAATCACACAGATTGGCCCCTCTGTTCTTAAAGTGATTGCAGACAATCCACTTACAGATCTTTTTTTAAATCCCATACTTGATTTACCATTGAAACAGTAGTTGAGAAAATGGCAGTCCACCACTTTTTGTCTTAAAGCATAATTTTCTTGGCCTGCTGTATGTGGAATTGTGGGGGAATTGTGGGAAACTGGTTCAGGGTAGTGCAACAATGCGGTAGTTAAGTACCTGACATTAGATTCTACATTTACATTTACTTTTGGTCAATTAGCAGACTTCCAAGTATCCTAACCTGGTATCGGAGCAGAGGGTTGATACAGCCTCCCTGGAGCAATGAGGGTCAGGATCTTGCTCAAGGACCCACATTGGTAACTTCAGTGAGATTTGAACCCACCTTCTGATTGATAACTTCAGATTCTCCCGTGCATTTACAGCAGACCAGCATCTGTAGCTATTACATGACACCTGCAGCTTTGATCTACCAACCTTTAGATCGATAGGTTAGGGTTCTCCCGTGCATTTAATTAGTTAGTTAATTACTTGGCATTAGATTCTACATTTACATTTACTTTTGGTCTATTAGCAGACTTCCAATTTATCCCAACCTGGGAACAGAAAACGGGGTTGTTACAGCCGCCCTTGAGCAATGAGGGTTAGGGGTCTTGCTCAAGGACCCACATTGGTAACTTCAGTGAGATTTGAACCCACAACCTTCTGATTGATACTTTCAGGTTCTCCCGTGCATTTACAGCAGACCAGCATCTGTAGCTATTACATGACACCTGCAGCTTTAGATGGAAATAAGAATATTAACTATCAAACTGTATGAATATGGTTCAAAGATTGGGTAGCAAGAACTTAGTGCATGTTCATCATGATGTCAGTGGGGGGTTAAGTGGTTGGAAGATGAAAGCCATCAGACCAGGCAGTTTCAGCTCCCCTGAGACAGGGCTTAGAACCTGTCAACCTCTCAAATACAGCCGTCACTTTGATACTGGCCAAGCAATGACCCATGAAAGACTTATAGGATAGCATTATGTAAGCAGGAAGCCTGGTTCTGTGCAGCATTCCTTCCTAGGGCTTTTTGGCCCAGCTTAGACTGGAACTTTTTCCATGATGAACTGTCAAAAGATCGTTTAACAGCTTCCTAAGCAGCAGGCTATTGGTGACCCCGGATTTCATTTTCACTTATCGGAATTTCCTTCGTTAACTCTTTTCCTGCTATTTATTTCCCAGTTCATTCTCGCTCAAACAGTTTTCCTTTGTTTTGGGGTAAAGCAAGGGCACCACTTTATCCACTTTAATAAATTTAGTGCATATAGTTTTAGTTCTGGAAAGTGGAAAGCACGTTCTTTTTCAATTCTTTTTATATAAGGACCTTAATAACAATCATTTGCTTCTCACCAACAAAATAAAAAAATAATCGCAGGTGCTGTAAAAATTGGAATACCATTTCATGTGGTAATATTTTTCAGAGGAAACTCTAATGGTCTAACTGGGCAGGGGTTATTTTAACAGCAGGCATAAAATATTTTTTGTCTTGGGTGATTTTTCCATTCTCTTCCGCTTTATTCTCTACTAGGGTCGCGGGGGGTTCCCCATGCCCGTCCAGGGGAGAACAATTCAGGCACTGGGCAGATACACCACTGTCAGATTGGTGCCCTGTTCTGGGTGTATCTGTGTGCACTCTCTATGGGGCAATTTAGAGAATTTAATTTACCTTGAATCCATGTTTTTGGACTGTGGGAGGAAACCGGAGAACCCGGAGGAAACCCACGTGGACATGGGGAGAACATGGAAACTCCACCCAGATTGGGATTCGAACCTGGAATCGGGTACTGAGAATGTGCTAACCATTAAACCACCGTGCTGCCCGACCATGTTTACTTTTTTAACAAAATAATACATGCCATTTATTTCAATTCATCCTTAAGAAAGAGATTTTCTTAATAGTTAAAAATAAGACAAAATAAACTCAAATCAAGTAAAATTATCTGCCAATATATATATATATATATATATATATATATATATATATATATATATATATAGTAAGAATCTTGTGGGTGGCAGGGTGGCCTCCTCTCAGCGCTGGGGATTCCCACTTTGAATCCCAATCTGGGTGGAGTTTCCATGTTCTCCCCGTGTCCGTGTGGGTTTCTTCCGGGTTTCCTACAAAAACATGGATCAAGGTCAATTGAATTCTTCAAATTTCCCCATATAGAGTGTGTTTGTGTGTGTGTCTGTGTGAGAAAGTAAGTGTGTACCCAGCAAGACCCTACCCCGATACCCCCCCCACCCGGAGACCCTATTAGCGGATAAAGCAGATTGATAATGGATGGATGGAATTAATCTTGTTAATATTACTTCAAATAAGAAAAAGTTTTTTAAAACTAGAGTTTTAAAACTAGATATTTATCTTATCTTAACAAGATTCGCTACCCTTTTTAAAGATTTTTCGACTTGTTAAGAAGATTTTTTGCAGGGTGAGGATTGGATGGACTGCAAGAGTACATCACATGCTCTTAGTACAACAGGAGCATTGTTTTCTGTAAGCTCCTGATTTGGAGGCCTTCAAAGATTTGGGAAAAACATCTTTCAGACTAAAAGCTAAACCAAGTGAGGTCACTAGGGTTTTACACCAGAGCTCAAATCAGTAATTGCTGGTGTCTCAGTTCTTAGCCCTTGGGTCGTTATGGACATATTCCATCTAGATCTGTAACAGTGTCTCCTGTCTTCTCCTGCCACCTGATTTCAAATCTCTGCGGCCTAATACTGAATAGCTACTGCTTTTCTAACGTATGAGCTCATCTGAACTCCTGGAAGCTTTTTGTCTCATTGGTTTTGCACCCAGCATCACTCTACAATGGAGTGCCATATCAGTTACCTTGTTCACATGGTAAAAAAATCTGCTGGCGGATTTTCCTTTGTCTTTCTCACCTTTTATTAAAACCTATTCTGTTCCGAAGCCGTCCTACTGAAATATTTTTCTTAATATGGCCTGCACTTCAAAGGTGTAATCATCTTACATGCATTTTGCTTAATTCTAAAATCTGTAATCCAAAAGAATAATAATCCGAAAAGAATGAATCCAAAAGAATGAAATGGAATCAGGAAATGTTAACTTGTTTTACCAATTACTTGAACCATCCATCCAATATCTTCGGCTTAATCCTCTATTGGGGTTTCCCCATACCCATCCAGGGGAGAAAGTTTTGGGCACTGGGCAGATACACACAGGACACGGCGCCAATCTATCGCTGTACACACTCACTCACACATACACACTCTACATGGGGCAATTTGGAGAATTCAATTTACCTTGATCCATGTTTTTGGACTGTGGGAGGAAACCCACGCGATCACGGGTAGAACATGGAAACTTCATGGAAACTTCACCCAGCTCCTACAGTCCAAAATAATGTTTTTGTCAGTGTATCCTGACTGGGGACGTGTGAGTTCTGGGATAGTGAAAAATGTATATATGGTGGTAACTGGGGTTAATTTGCAAATCCTGTTGTTGAGTACAATGCTGTGATATGAATCATTTTATTGTCACAACTATTATGAAATGAAGTTGGAGCAGCACGGTGACGGTGTGTGGAGATGCACCACCATCTTAAACTATACAGTAGGAGCTTATTACTTACTTGATTTGTGTTCTCTTTATCCACAGTATCCTGTTTGCTGACATCGAAGGATTCACAAGTCTGGCATCTCAGTGCACAGCTCAGGAGTTGGTTATGACCTTGAATGAGCTGTTTGCACGATTCGACAAACTGGCTGCAGTGAGTATATTGTATAGCTGTTTGTTTGTTATTGTATGTAATTAGATCCCAAAAATTTATCCTCCAATCCCTGCAATTTAGTCTAATGAGTTGAAGGGCTTGACAGTGAGCGAAATTATGCATAATTACAATCACACGGTAACAAGGTGGGAACGAATGAGGACCGCAGACAGGATTTCACAAGCTCAGGAACGGGCTTCATTAAAATGGTATTGAAAACCACCTTTAAAACACATGACTGGAGGATCTGCCTTGGCTTAGCGTTCCCGCAGCTCATAGTCAATCTCTCTCCCCATTGCATTGTTATGTTACAGCATATAAGGGGCGCTCAAATTCATCAACCGTACCACACCAAGTGTGTTAATTACCACTAATTAATGTCCATTCGCCTTCTCCCCTCCTTCCACAACCCCTTTTTGGAGCATATAATACATATTGATAGCACAAAAAACAACCGCGTGTATAACTACAAATAGAAGTCCTGGTTAATATTGATTCTGACATTTGTGTAAATTGTCAAATATTATTTATTCAAATATCTTGGATTTTAGTTTTGTGCTGTATCTCTGTTCTACGCACATGTCGGCAACAGAAATGAAATACCTGACAGGCTTTAATGGATAGATATAGTATATATATATATAATATATAGATTCCCTCCGATGCTCAGAATGGGATTTGATTTTCATACAACAAATAAAACAATGCAAGTTTAAAGTCGTTGAAGTGTTCAAAAGACAAAGTAAAGCACAAGAAAATCAAGATTTTTTATTTTTTAAAATGAATAATCGGATTGGCGCCCTGCCCTGGGTCTATCTGCCCAGCGCCCGAGATGTTCTCCACTGGATGGGCATGGGGAACCCCACCGCGACCCTAATAAAGGATAAGCGGAAGATAATGAATGAATGAATGAATAATCGCTATTTTAAAATACTGTCCCACCTTAGATCATGATGTCGGCAACAGAATTGACATACTTGACAGGCTTTAATATATATGTGTATATAGTTTAAAATCTTTGAACTCTTCAAAAGAAAAAGCAAAGCACAAAAAAATGAAGTTTGTTTTGTTTTCTTTAATTAAAATTAATAATCGTTTTTTTAAAATACTGTCCCACCTAATATCACGATCGCAAAGGCAAACTGTGTGTTCAGTTGAGAAGGAAATTGAACTGCATTCTGTAAAGCTACTTATCTTCACACTAAGCAAAGCCAACAGGCACATGGCCACTTGGTCACACTCATTCCCAACAACGGGCTCTATTGTGCAGCTTGTGGGTTAAGTTGAGGCATGTGCTGGGGTGACATTCAGGTGCTTGTCATAAGACTCTGCACTGTTATGCTGTGTGTCCTGTGTCCAGCCTGGGGCTCTCCTCGCCTCCCCCAAACTCTTCTCATGTTATAATAAAACAACTGTCGGTGCCGAGCTGACATTGAGCGACCTTTAATTATTTTTTGAGATGCAAATGTAGCAGCTTCCATTGTGACGTTTTCCGCTTCTAAATGATGCTTGAGAATTTAATCCAACAATTTTTTTCTAATCGAAATGTTAAGATGAACCAGCCATTCAGTCATTACACAAACAGATTATGAAACCCAAAGTCCATTAGATCAAATATGTATCGTAAAAATAGTATTTGAAAATCCAGGGAACTTAAAGCTTGGCATAGATTTCCTAATTCTGCCTTCGTAAAATGGCAGTCGAGTCCCTGTAAAGGAAAAAATGCATGCTATTTATTATGAAATTTTCAGATCCAAGCAAAGTCTGTAGCGGCCACGCATGTATGAAATAGTCTACCACAATTCAATTAATGTGGCATAATGTGAAAAGCAAAAATGCCCTAGAGAAAACAAGCCATGATTGAACAGTGACATTACTACATTTTTACATCTTACATGTGTGTGTGTGTGTGTGTGTGTGTGTGTGTGTGTGTGTGTTTGTGTAGGAAAATCACTGTCTAAGGATTAAGATTCTAGGGGATTGTTACTACTGTGTGTCGGGCCTGCCTGAAGCCCGGGCTGACCATGCACACTGCTGTGTGGAGATGGGAGTGGACATGATTGAAGCAATCTCGTGAGTATAACAGCTACTTGCAACCGGCTCCGTAATAACGATGGCCATGCTATGAATTTCATTTGTGTGTTACTACACCGAGGACACATTCATATATAATTGGTAATACATCATCAGAGCTTGCAAATTACGATTGCTTTGTTTAATGGCACACCGCAAGAGAGAAATATAGACTGCTTAATACTACAGATTCCATGGTATGGAGGGAATAAAAGTATTTTTCCTACTCATTAGTTAATCCAGAGAAGGATGGAGCTCCCTCAGGCAGTTCTGAATTATTAAACAATGAGAATGATGCTGCTTGTAAGCGCATGCAGGGAAGAGTCTGTACGTGACTGCAGTACTGTATAACTGTAGGACCTTTAATGTTTATATTTATATAAGTGAATCCTCTCCAAATGTATCCGTTTTTTATGAACTAATTGTAATTGCAGAGACAACTCAGTGCTGTCCATACACTTTATACACTCTCTACAGGTCACTGTATAAAGAGTATAGTAAAAAGTCAAAGAGAACTGCACTAATGTCTACATTATTATTAAGTTTGTTCCATCCTCTAAACAAACAGCACAAAACCTTTGGCGAATGCCACCAAGAAAACAGCTGCTCACATTTGGAACACTGCTGAATGTGTCTGTAAGGAAATCACAGTTAGTCCTTGGTGCTACTGTACAGTGTGGGAGAATACACAAAAGAAAGATGACACTGCTTGCCAACACAAAATCCCAATCAAATCTTAAAATCATTGTTAGGGAGCGTACAAATTTGGGGCTGCTTTATAGTCAGTTTGAGGGTGTCGACATGCCCATCCAGGGAAGAAAGTTTTGGGCGCTGGGCAGATACACACAGGACAGGGTGTCATTCTATCTCTGGGAACACACTCATTCACACACGACCACACTCTATATGGGACAATTTAAAGCATTCAATACACAGTGAATCCATGTTTTTGGACTGTGAGAGGAAACCGGAGTACCCGGAGGGAGCCCAGACAGGAAGAACATGGAAATTCCACCCAGATTGGCATTACAATCTGGATCCCTAGCGCCAAGAGGCGAACGTGCTAACCACTTAGCCACCATGCCACCCAGATTAAATATCAGATTAGATATTGTTAGCACTGGCTTCAATTTAAGTGGGATTTCCAGCGAGCTGGTTGGGTGTCCACGTGCATTTGACCATGTGGCATGTACTTGAATATACAGTCACAGTAACAAGAAAGCAGAGCCTTGAATTTTTTAATTAAAAATGTCTAGTCTATCAAAGGGCGTCACGGTGGCTTAGTGGTTAGCACGTTCGCCTCTCAGTGCTAGGGATTCCCGGTTCAATCCCCATCTTTGTGGAGTTTCCATGTTCTCCCCGTGTCTGTGTGGGTTCCCTCCAGGTTTTCCGGTTTCCTCCCACAGTCCAGAAACATGGATCAAGGTCAATTGAATTCTCCACATTGCCCCATATAGTGTGTGTCTGTGTGAGTGAGTGTGCCCAGCGATAGTTGGCACCCTGTCCTGGGCGTATCCGCCCAGCACCCGAAATGGGAAACCCCCCAAGACTCTAATAGAGGATGGTTGGATTCCATCTGTTTTCCACATTGTTTGGAGCAACTCTTCTTTAGAAAGCTCCAGCACAGCATTTGAATTGGATTAAGGTCTGTACTTTGAACGGGCCATTGCAAAACCTTAATCTTTTTCTTTTCCGGCTATTCTGTTGTTAATTTAATGGTGCTTGGGATCAGTGTCCTATTGCACGACCCAGTTTTAGCTATGCTTAAGCTGATAAAAGCCTCTCTTGGCTTTTGAAATTTTTTTTCTCTGAGCATTGCAGAAACTCACCTTGAGATCAATTCGCTAATAAGCTTCATTATTCTAGAATGATGAAAGTTAAAGTTTGTTGAAAGTTAAAGGCCTTAAACCCTTCCTAGACTGACTTTTAAAGATAATTGCTGATGTCTTTTCTCAGGTATTATGGTATGCTTCATACCAGTAAACTGTCAAAACGTCAGCTTTTATAGAGGTGATCAAATTTGCTAATGATCAATTAATCAATTCATATGGTTAAAAATACCTGACAGCCATGTAACCTCTCTATTTCTCCAGAAACTTTAAGGCTGTACAGTAGTTGCTGGGTTTACAAATTACTTTTACATTTTGACCTGGTGTTAGTTCAGTGTTGTTTTTTTGAGGTTGTATTTATCTAGGGCGGCACGGTGGCTTAGTGATTAGCACATTTGCCTCTCAGCGCTAGGGATTCCCGGTTCGAATCTCCATCTGGGTGGAGTTTCCATGTTCTCCCTGTGTCTGCGTGGGTTTCCTCCGGGTTCTCCGGTTTCCTCCCACAGTCCAAAAACATGGATCAAGTTAATTGAATTTTCAAAAATTGCCCTATTTAGAGTGTGTCTGTGTGAATGAGTGTGTGCTCAGCGATGGATTGGCGCCCTGTCCTGGGTCTATCTGCCCAGCGCCCGAGACGTTCTCCCCTGGATGGGCATGGGGAACCCCACCGCGACCCTAATAGAGGATAAGCGGGAGATAATGAATGAATGAATGAATGTATTTATCTAATTTTAAGATATTCTAAAGACTTTTCTTAAGATATTTTTTTTAACATAGCGTTACATAAAGAGGTGATGCAGATATCCTGAATAAACTGCGAACAAAGATATTCAATACCAAATGTCTTATTTTTCATGTACACAATGTCCCTGTTTAAATATAATGTCCACAGGAGATTTAGCACTCCAGACAGACAAGTAAACTATCAAAACTTTAGCTTTTATAGAGATGATCAAATTTGCTAATGATCAATTAATCAATGCATATGGCTAGAAATACCTGATGGCCATGTAACCTCTCTATTTCTCTAGAAACTTTAAGGCTGTGCAGTAGTTACTGGGTTTACAAATTACTTCAGCATTTTGGCCTAGTATTAGTTCATTGTCGTTCATTTGTAGTTGTATTTCCCATATTTTAAGATCTTCTAGTGACAGAATTTGTTTTGCCGTGTCCTGATATTCTAAAGTATAGAATTCAAAAAGGTTTGGGTTTTTTTTTACATAGCATTACATGTACAGTAGAGGTGACACTAACGTTCTGAATTAAGACAAACTGACAAAAAAATCCATCCATTTAATACCAAATGCCCTAAAAATAAGATCAATAAACACAGTTACACAAAGAGACAAACTATAGAACAAAATCGTGCATAACAAACATCAAAGAGGAGAAAAAAAACAAAGTGCTTAATGAGTAAGCCTCAATGAATGAACAAATAAAAACAATGTCAAAATCAAAGTACTAAAACTGATGGCGCCAATAAACCAACTTAGCTTAGCAACATGGCTTAGTAGTTAGGGTGTTGACCTATCAACCCGAAGGTTATGGGTTCAAATTCCACATCCACTGAAGTTACCAATGTGGGTCATTAAGCAAGACCCTTAACTCTTGTTGCACCAACATATCAACCCTGTTTCTGTATGTGCTGTATCAACCCTGTGAGTTGACCCCAACCATTAAATTGGGATACTTGTAAGTCATTTTGGATAAAAGCTTCTGCTAAGTTAACCAAATGTCCAAATGTCCACTCCGGACACTGACAAAGCTAACGCTAAGAAATGATGCTTTTCAGCACCTGATACAAGCATTATTATAAACATCCATTGTTTTCAACTTACATTTATTTCTTGTAAGTTTTCATATGTCTTTGTCTTTGTTTGTCTGTTTTATTAATAAATGTTTTGATATGTAAATCCTTCCTATTTTCAGGTAATAAAACAGGAGACTTTTTGCTGAGATAATATAGTTTGACCAGTCAAACTAACTCACATCATTAATTATGCCATAGAATGTGTTACAGCATGTTCTCCTGAGTGCTCAATTCAGGATTTAATGTTAAAGGTTGTGTTGCATAGTGTATGGTCCTAAATAATAATGAAATGAGTCTGATTACCACATTGTTTGCAATGCCTGATAAGGCCAATTCGACCAGTTTGGACACACTGCAATTTGAGCAGTGTTAGTTAATGTACATCCCATATATTTTTTCAATTGTTCACTTTCATTTTGCACATTAGAGGGAACTTGACCTTTTTAATGGTTTTCTATTGACCAGGCTAGTGAGGGAAGTCACTGGGGTCAATGTGAACATGCGAGTGGGAATCCACAGTGGGCGAGTTCACTGCGGGGTCCTGGGCTTGAGGAAGTGGCAGTTTGATGTGTGGTCTAATGATGTCACCCTGGCGAATCATATGGAGGCTGGTGGAAAAGCTGGGTGAGTCATGTCTCTTGAGAAGTTCCAAATTTGACATGTAAAGTCTTTAGAACTGCATAAAAGATTCCAACACAGTTCATAGGATATGAAGATATATTCAGGCATTAAATTAACATCAGGTTGATCCTGTTTTTTTTTTGTTTTGTTTTTTTTCATTTAACTTAGTCGTATCCACATAACTAAAGCCACACTAAACTATCTGAATGGGGACTATGATGTGGAGCCCGGATTTGGCGGCGAGAGAAATGTCTACCTTAAGAAGCACAACATCGAGACCTTTCTCATAGTGGGCTGCAGCCAGAAGAGGGTAAGCCTTTTTCACATACAGTCCAGCTCCTGTCGTGCTGAGAACATAAGCTAATTATAGAGGACATACATACAATGCGCATATATTATATACAATACGTTGGGTTGCAGTGTTTCTGCCTGGACAGTTCTTGCTGTGGGTTTCCTCAGGGAAGTTTAGGTCCAAAAATATAACTAGACATTAAATTGTCCCAGGTGTAAATGTACTGTACTTGTTTGTCAGCTTGTCTGCTCTACAATAAGATAAGATAAGATAAGATACTCCTTTATTCGTCCCACAGTAGGGGAAATTCACATTTGGGTAAGTTATAGATACATCTTACATACATCAAAGAAAAAGCATGTAATAGAAATAAAGATCAGTATATACAAAAATAAAAATAAAATAAAATAGAATAAAAAACTACTGAATTATGTATGGCGGCATGGTGGCTTAGTAGTTAGCACGTTCGCCTCTCAGCACTAGGGATTCCTGGTTCGAATCCCCATCTGGGTGAAGTTTCAATGTTCTCCCTGTGTCTGCGTGGGTTTCCTCCGGGTTCTCCGGTTTCCTCCCACAGTCCAAAAACATGGATCAAGTCAATTGAGTTCTCCAAATTGCCCCATATAGTGTGTGTATGTGTGCATGTCTGTGTGTGTGTGCCCAGCAATAGATTGGGGCCCTGTCCTGGGTGTATCTGCCCAGCACCCGAAACATTCTCCCCTGGATGGGCATGAGGCTCTAAAATTTAGGACAAAGCGGAAGATAATGAATGAATGAATTAATTATGTACATGCTGTATATAATACAGAGGGGAAAACGATATGAAAAATAGATTAAATAAAGTATAAAGTATTGCAGATATGATACAAAATTTTATTAACAATAAATGACAATTGCGGGAAAAACAGATTGTCTAGCAAAATCTGTATTGCACATATAACAATAGAATGTATATTGCACAGTGTTTTGTCACTTTGGTGATGAGTGGTTACTGAGAGCAGTGCTGATTATACAGTCTAACTGCAGCATGGAATGAAGGACCAGCAAGGAATGAAGGACCAGCAACCTGGCCCATGTATTACTTTGCCATTTGCCAAGTCACAAAGGGGTATTAAGTCACAAAGGTGAATGTTAGGGGGTTCAGTCCTTTACCAAAGGTTGTCAGCGTTGATCTTTGAGTAAGCCTCTTAATCCTGAATGCTCCAGGTGTGGTATTATGGTTGACCCTAGGCCGTTAGGATAGAACTTTATTTGATTGGCCGAGCCATTTGTCCAGCTATAACATTATTGACAACAACGCACACCTTCACATTAGTATCAATGCGTGAAATAAATAATAAATAAAATGCGTGCCCACACTTTTCTGGCCCGAAATCTACTTTTCCATTGGACAGGTCATCGAGATCTACCAGGGTTAATCTTTATTTTTTAGGCTTTTATATTGAAACCTGTTTACACACATCATGTTGGTATTGTCGAATCTCTTAGAATTGCTCTTTTATTAAACACATTCCAGCAAATAGCATGGACAAAACCTGATTTTAGTACACCCAAGCACGGAGGCATGGCCACGTGCCGGTTTTGGGAACAGCGAGAGAGACTGCTCGCGTGCACAGCGATAGTGATCGCGATTCAGAATGACTCACCTGTGTTTGACTTGTGACTTGTGTTTGAAATGTGTGTGCGCGTGTGTGCTTCCGATACTGTGCTGTAAAAAAGCGCTGATGCGTAATAAGCCCTTTTTTTTTTTTTTTCAAACCTCCATCGTGATCTACCTGACACCCCTTCGGTCGATCGCGATCATTGTATTGGGCACATTTATATTTTGATATAAATAGCGAGCCAATTCCCGATGAGCAATTGGCTGGTATCCTATTACTCAGCAATCAACGTTCACGTCAAAAACCTAGATTATGTATCATAAAACTAGTTTACTGAAACACATTTATGAATCAAGTTTGATTATTATTATAGTGTTTGTAATGCATATGTTCTCGTGCCTTATTGTTTTTGGTAATGTGTTGTTAAAAATCCTGACAAATCACTTTTACATTGAAATTGTAACAGATGCCATTCCTTTTTAATAGTTTGTTACATTTTTAAACCCAATCACAACGTTCTCCCACCTCCGCAATACCTCTTGTGTCCATAACTTTATGAAACACCATTTTCTAAGCTAAATATAAAGTGTTGAGAGTAAATGATGGGTTTCACTGAAGAGCTAAACTTTCTGTTTTGACTTTTGTAATGGCTTACTAAAAAAAAAAAAAAACAAGTTTGACAAAGCTCGATTTTAAAGTTTCAAATTTCCCCAAACCGTCTCGTGTATGTATTTGTTAATTAGTAATATTGTAATTAATTTATATTTCCCATATAAATGGTAAAATACCTTAAACAGGTTAAATCACAAAGTCAAAATACATCTTATTTTGAATGTTTGTGTAATACACTAATTTTCTGGCTTATCCCAGCCCTCACAAGGAACACCATGGAGAGGTCACCACTAGGGGCAATTTAGAAATTTTGAAGTAAATAAAATAAAATAAATAAATAAATAACAGATGTTCCAAGAGGAATGAACTCATACACTGGGAAAACATGCAAACTCCCCACATTGCCATGCAATCAAACCCTTGAACTTCTAGCTGTAAAGCTAGAGCTCTAAAAACTGGACCAGTGTGCCACCCTGGATGCTAAATTTCACATATTAATGGTAAATGAGTGAGAATTTTACACAGTTCTGCTTCTCCTTAACACAGTGAATCTCTCTAAGTTGAAATATGTAGTTGTTTTTATATATATTTATAATATAAAACGTGTTCTTAAATTAATTACCTGATGTGTCTGGTTTTTTTTTTTAACAGAAAGAAGAGAAGGCCATGATTGCCAGAATGAATCGGCAGCGGACTAACTCAGTCACTCACAACAGCTCTCATTGGACAGACCGTCCGTTTTATAATCACCTGGGAGGCAATCAAGTCTCAAAAGAAATGAAGAGGATGGTACGAGAAACACACACTGCACTGAGAAATGCTCAGACTCTCGGTCATGTCTTATTAACTAAACATTGTAGCATGTGGGCTTCATGCCATCTATTATCTTCCGCTTTATCCTCTACTAGGGTCACGAGGGGAGGCGTTAATGTTTCAGGCGCTGGGCAGATACACCCAAGACAGGGTGCCAATCTATCACTGGGCACACACTCACTCACACAGACACACACACAAACACATTCTATATGGGGCAATTTGGAAAATTCAATTGACCTTGATCCATGCGACAAGGGGAGAACATGGAAATTCCACCCAGATTTGGATTCGAACCGAGAATCCCTAGCGCTGAGAGGCGAACATGCTAACTGCATGTGGGCTTATAAAGCATAATTAGACAGACATTCATCTATAACACTTTTTACTACTGAACATTATCATCCATCACTCTTTTACATCCCTGAGGCCAGAACCCTCAAAGAGCAAAAAGCCAAAATACTCCCTATACTAACTAGAGGAAACATTGACGATCTGATCAGGTCACTGAAACTGTCTGTTCCTGCAGATTCCTTCTTTACAACATCAGAAAGATCAGACCTTTCTTGACTGAACATGCTACTCAGTTGTTAGTCCAATCCCTCATCCTATCCCGGCTTGATTACTGTAAAGCACTGCTTGCTGGTCTCCCAGCTTTCACAATCAGACCTCTACAACTAATTTAAAACTCTGCAGCCCAACCTGTGTTCAACCAGCCCAAGCGAACTACAAACAAAACAACACAATCCAACTACACAACTCAACTTCACTCCGCTACTCCTCTCTCCATTGGCTCCCTGTAGCTGCTCGCATTTAGTACAATGCACTGACTCTGGACTACAGGACAATCTCTGGATCTGCCCCCCACTTACCTTCACTCTATATTTTAAAAATACACTTCAACTCGTTGGGCTGCTTAGTATTTAGCACGTTAGCACGGGTTTCCTCTGGGTTCTCCGGTTTCCTCCCACAGTCCAAAAACATGGATCAAGGTCAATTGAATTCTCCAAATTGCCCCATATAGAGTTTGTGTGCCCAGCGATAGATTGGCGCCCTGTCCTGGGTATATTTGCCCAGCGCCCGTGACTTTTTCCCCCGGATAGGCATGGGGAACACCCCCCCCCCCCGCGACACTAATAGAGGATAAAGTTGAAGATAATGGATGGGATGGACTTCAACTCGTTCACTTCACTCCAGTGATGAATGTTGCCTGGTGATTCCACCTCACCGAGTAGCTAGTTCTCACTGTATTGTTCATCACTGCAAAGTGGTGGAACGATCTTTCTGACTCCGTCCGTTAGGGGACTTAAAATCCTTAAGAAACTACTCAAAACACATCTCTTTCATAACCACCTGATTTAAAAAAAAAAAAAAATTTAAAACGAGGTGCTGGAAAGGATAATGATCAGGTTTGATAATTCTACAGTGTAACTGTAGATTTGGATAAAAGCATCGGCTAAATGACTAGATGCAAATGTGACAAAACTCACGACACAGAAGACTGTTTCGTAGTAGCAAACATTACTTACGATATCATAAGTTTTAACAAATCCTAAGCATATTACAAGTACAGTAAACCCGACAGTACACAGGGAGTCTTGACCTAAAGTACATCTCTGCTCATGTGTTATACAACAACCTATTTGCACTGGCTTTAATTAATACAAGTCAAAGCAATTACCACCTAATTCTGTCAACATCTCTCCACATAGAGTTAGATAAAACCTCGGCAGCTCAATGGATGTGTCTCCGGCAGTCTCCTTTGTACCAGTGACTGCGTCACTAATCTATCCGCCGTCCCTGCCTGTGGGGCCCAAAGGGAATGACCCTCTGATTAAATAAAACAGACTTGCCTCACACAGCGTCTTTGGGGATTTAATCAGGCAAAGTGGAACCTGCAAATAGGCAGAGTGCAAGGCCCCGAGGGAAATGCTTTATCTCGCTTTCTTTCCATCATTTAGTCCACCCTCTCTTTGCTAATATGATTGTGACGACCACAGATCCAGGTTAATTGACGAGGCCACGTCTTTCAAAGAAAAGAAAAGGAAGGTAAAAAAATAAAAGTGGTATTAATGGAGGTAATGCATATTCCTCCAATAACTGCTGGCCATGACTGACTAATAGCGGATGAAGGCGTAACCCATTGAACCGTTTAAAAATGGCTCATTTGGTTTCTTCGTTTCCTGATGACTTGTCCTGATATCTTACACCAGAGGTGATCCTTAAGAAACATACAGGTATTACTAATTAGTCTCAATTGTAGCCTTTATTAATGACCTGCTTTTGTGTTCTTGCTCTCTGGGGAATTCCTTGCTGCCTTCAACATCTCAAGAAGATAAACAGCATCATTCCACATCTCAAATCTGTCACATTCTAGACTGATCAGATTGTATCATCACAGGTCTTTAATTTGTGAACTTATCATCTTTGGTCAATTAGTTAAGCAGTGAACGGTAGAATAAATGTCTTGAGCTTAAAATCAGGCAGGTTTTTTTTTGTAAATTTATGGAATAATAACTTTAAGTTTAAATAATATTAGTATAAATTTGTTATTTATTAAAGCCAGTGTATGGGCTAGAGTACATATGGTACAGTGGTATGTAAAAGTGTTGGCACCCCTGATTGAAATTTCATTTTCATGATTTTCCACTATTTCAGTTAAATATATCATATAGCAGACGACCATTTAATATTTGAGAAGGTGCATTAATTTGGGGAGCCCAACAAAAAAATTCCATCGCTCTTTAGTAGATCCTGATCCTGTTTTCAGAATTAACAGTCTCTAAAATATTCCTATTCAAATCCCCATCTGGGTGGAGTTTCCATGTTCTCCCCGTGTCTGCGTGGGTTTCCTCCGGGTTCTCCGGTTTTCTCCCACAATCCAAAAACATGGATCAAGTCAATTGAATTCTCCAAATTGCCCCATATAGAGTGTGTATGTGTGCATGTCTGTGTGAGTGAGTGTGTACCCAGCGATGGATTGACGCCCTGTCCTGGATGTATCTGCCCAGCGCCCAAAACATTCTCCCCTGGATGGGCATGGGGAACCCCCCGCGACCCTAGAACAGAATAAAGCAGAAGATAGATGGATAAAATATTATTTAAATCTATACTTCACATATAGAGAGCAGGGCCTTCTCCATGACTACAACTCTGGGCAAAGCAAGATTCAACAAAGCCATAGATTGTTGAGTTTGATATGAAAAAACAGATAAACAGAACTCTAAATCCTGATAAATTGTACGTCCATGTCTTGTCTACTGGAGTCATTGCCATACCCGATATCGCTTTGATGGAATGTGTCTTCAGTTTCTTTGACTTTAAAAACGTTTCGAATAATAGAGATTATTAAAGCCAAAATGGTATCACCCAAGTTGTTGGTATAGCATGTAGGACGTGCAGCAAGCATTAAAAATCTTTTAAACCTTGAGTTAGAATAAAAACAACTAACCCCAATGTAATAGTCCAGTACTGAGCTGCTGTCATGCTCATATTGTTTTTACAAGCGTCTGAGTAAATGTTCTGACGTTATTTTTTTTTAGTTTTTCTTGGAATTGTTTTATTTTTGAGACACAACGCTAATGACATGCATATTGGCTTAATGACTCCACCTGGATTGATGCTAAGACTTTGATGACCACGCCTGGTTCCTAGTCTTGAAAGTTCATTTATTTCTTTTCCAGTTAACTGATTAGGATGTAGCAGCTAAATCCAGCCATGTCAGTCACAGTGGGAGGCAGCTTGACACAATCATCCCTGCAGAGCACTTCTAGCACATGTTAGCCATAATGAATAACAACTCCCAAAGCAGATTGGGATTGTGAACATGACCCAATGTTTCTGTGCAACCCTCACTAGTACCCAGGGGAAGCCCTACTCTAAAAACAGTGCAATATGACCGTACCAAGTTTTCCTTCCACATTGTCCAAGTTCCTCCCACCATATATCAGTGTTACGTGACTCAAGCTTGTTTACAGCAGCACTGTGCTCTCACATGAATGTGATCTCACACAAACAGTAGTGGTTCCTTTCACCAACACTCCTCGCATGCATTTGTTTCTCCCTCTCGCATGCTGCTGCTTAATACCAAAACAGAACACAGACCACGAATGGGCTTAGGGCTTAGAGGTAAATGGGCAATATATATATATATATATATATATATATATATATATATATATATATATATATATATATATAAATATATGCGTGTGTGTGTGTGTGTATATATATGTATATATACACATATATGTGTATGGGGGGGGGGGGGTTCCCCATGCCCATGCCCATCCAGGGGAGAACGTTTCGGGCGCTGGGCAGATACACCCAGGACAATCTACCAATCTATCACTGGGCACACACTCACTCTCTCAAACACACTCTATATGTTGCAATTTAGAGAATTCAATTGACCTTGATCCATGTTTTCGGACTGTGGGAGGAAACCGGAAAACCTGGAAGAAACCCACGTGGACACGGGGAGAACATGAAAACTCCACCCAGATTTGGATTCGAACCGGGAATCCTTAGTGCTGAGAGGTGAACGTGCTAACCACTAAGCCACCGTGCCGCCCTCTATATATACACACCATATAGAGTGTGTGTCTGTGTGAGTGTGTGTGTTCTCAGGGAAAGATTGGTGTCCTGTCCTGGGTGTATCTGCCTAGCGCCCAAAACGTTCTCCTCTGGATAGGCATGGGGAACCCCCCAGGCGACTCATGTAACTTTGATTTGATTATCTTCTGCTTTATCCTCTACCAGGGTCTTGAGGGGATTCCCCATGCCCATCCAGGGGAGAACGTTTCAGCACTGGGCAGATACACCCAGAACAGGGTGCCAATCTATTGCTGGGCATATATGCACTCGCTCACTCACACTCACACATATACGGGGCTTTTTAGAGCATTTAATTTATCTTTATCTTTTTAGAGCATTTAATTTATCTTGAATCCAAGTTTTTAAGCTGTGGGAGGAAACTGGAGGAAACCCACACGGAAACAGGGAGAACATGGAAACTCCACACAGATTGGGATTTGAACCTGAATCCCCAGAGCTGAGAGGCAATAAGCCTCGGTTCTGTATTTACCAAGGCGCTGGGCAAATACACCCAGAAATGGGTTGCAATCTATCGCCACGCACACTTACTCACATAGACACATACATATATGGGCAATTTGGAAATCAATTTTACCTTGGTCCATGTTTGTGGACTGGGTGGAGTTTCCATGTTCTCCCTGTGTCCGCGTGGGTTTTCTCCTGGTTCTCCGGTTTCCTCCTACAGCCCAAAACATGGATTCGAGGTAGTAAATTGAATTCTCTAAATTGCCCCAGTGTGAGTGAGTGTTCTTCCCTTGATGGGCATGGAGAACCCCCCCGCGACCCTGGTAGAGGAGAAAGCGGAAGATATGGATAAATGTTTTTGGACTGTGGGAGGAAAATCAAGTGTGTGTGTGTGTAAGTGTGAGATTCAGTAAATTAGGCTGCATTTTAAAACATAGACACAAAATCCTTAACAAGGTTTAGTGATTCTATTTGATGATTGTTTAGTACCGTATCACATGAGACCATGAGCAACCTGAGCAAAATGCACACTGCTTAGACACAAACTTGTGGTCCTGCAAACTATAAAAACAGCCTTGAGATATCGATTATTGACACTGTTTTCCACAAGGGTGTGCTACATCCTCAGAGCTACCATCAAGAAACAACAGAAAGCTGTAACTAGTAGTAAACAGCCACGGATGTTCACAATGCATATGATTCATTTTACAGTCTTTTTACAGTTTTCACCTTGAAATAGAACTTCATTACATGCCCACTATTAACATTACTTTTTGTAAGGATAAGTTAGCAGTGGAATTTAGATGGTTCTGTTGTTACACTGCTGCACAGAATAATCATGGGTGGAGCATTAAAATTATAAGATGACTAACATCATAACTCTGTGAAATTACTCTGAAACCAATAATTCAGATTTGAACTTTATCTATTATAAAGTCATAATGATACCTCTAATGTAGCATACCCGTAATCAAACCCATAATATTAAGGAATATTAACGCTTAGGTTTTGTTACATTTGACGTCTGTAAATGTTCATCTTTACTGTAAATGTACTGTAAATATGTAGAAAAATGAAGCCATCCTAAAAACATGAGTCACACAATGCACTGGATGTAAACTACTATAAAGTAGACCACAAACCAAAAGCAACACATACTGTATGTGCAAAGATGAATGCAAAGGCACAAATATGTTATTTTTTTTTTTACATGAATATCTGAATTTCTGCAGCCTTTCATTAGCTTTTTCTCCAGATGAGGTCACTGTTGGCTTAAAAAAAGCCTTCTTTGGTCTGGCTGTGTAATTTTTGGGGATTAAATATATGGTTATTGTAATGTAGTAATGTTTTTGTGATTGTTGAAAAGAACTATGACATTTTCCTGTCTTATCTTGTCTTTCTACAGGGATTTGAGGACCCCAAGGATAAGTAAGTATTTGATGCTTTAAAATAATCTTTTGCCCAATTCTTGGTTCGTATTTTATGGACATTTATTAACTGTTAACTGTGAGGTTTGTTTTTGCTGCCACCATGAAAATCTCCTGGGTAACGTTATTTTTTTAACAGTTTTATTAACAGAACTGAATTTTTGTTGTATCGCAATGCAAAGTCAAGGGCTACCTCAAAGGTTAAGAGCCTAGAGAGCATTTACCCAGTATTCTTTCAAGTTGGCACAGTTGGGCATGCATTGCACTTCTTTTGGGGTGTGTTGAGCGGGCCACATTTGCATGCGTAATGGTGCTGGTTCAATGCTGTAAGAGTCAGTCATAAGCCATTACTGGTCACTTTAGACCAGCTTATACAAAAGCACTACGTAAATTTGAATGTTCAAACTTCTTTTATTAAAAGATGTAGAAATTAATTCAGCATGTAATACATTTACAAATTAGCATGGCTATTATGTTATTCCTGGACTCATTTCAATGGCAGTCTACGTCATGTATTACTGGCATGAAGGTCACCATCACCAGGCTGCATCCTGTTTGGGCAAGTGATGCAGCGGAGTAATGTTTGCTCTCAGGTGCGAGTGGGTGTGCTTGGGGCTTTGGTAGTGGGGCATGTTTGTCAATTGTCAAAAATCACCGCCGGAAAGCTGAAGATACAGAATGTGGAACAACGTTGTCTCGTCTTGTGTTATCTAGACATTTCATTTTCAGAAACACTCAGGAAAACCTGAACCCCGAGGATGAGGTGGATGAGTTTTTAGGGCGAGCTATTGATGCAAGGAGCATTGATCGGCTACGTTCCGAACATGTGAAAAAATTCCTGTTGACCTTCCGTGAGCCCGACCTGGAAAAGAAGGTAGGAAATGTACAAATAACATGACTATATGAAATTCTTAGATTGTTAACTATCCTTACTCTTAGCAATAATACTAATACCCCTGAAAAAACACAACCCACATCAAAATATATCCACTTGCATACATCACAACTATCCATCCATCATCTTCCGCTTTATCCTCTACTAGGGTCATGGGGGTTCCCCATGCCCATCCAGGGGAGAAAGTATTGGGCGCTGAGCAGATACACCCAGGACAGGGCGCCAATCTATCACTGGGCACATTCACTCACACACTCACTCACACAGACACACTCTATGGGGCAATTTGGAGCATTCAATTTGCCTTGATCCATGTTTTTGGACAGTAGGAGGAAACTGGAGAACCCGGAATAAAAACCCATGTGGACACGTGGAGAACATGGAAACTTCACCAAGATTGGCATTTGAATCAGGAATCTATAGGGCTGAGAGGCAATTTTGCTAACCACTAAGCCACTGTGCCGTCCCTACATCACAACTAACTATGGGAAAAGGAAATCAATTTTTCTCCAACAGTACCATGGCTGATATTGTCCAAAGAGTTCTATTTTGAAGTCATCAGTTCACATATCTTGTTCCATAGTTTATACAATGTGATGTATAGTTTCTTACATAGAACCTTTTCAAAAAGAGTATATTATATAGACTGACACCTTAACATTCCTGTAGGCTTCTGACATATGGTGGGTTTCTTTGCCCCTCTTACAGCAAGACCTTTTGTCTCCTATTATTTATTTATGGTCTTTTCCTGACCTCCGCAGTTCTCCTGAACTTTCCTGCTTTAATGTTCTGTACTGTAGCAACCATGGTCAAGTTGTGGATGAGTTTGTGCAGTGCAAAGATTCTTATCTTAAACTTAATATTAATAAAATCATAGAAATGATGGTTGATTTTAGTCGTGAGAAGAAGGAAGTTAGTCTTAGTGTCTTAATGGAGGACCAACTCCTCTGTGTGTGAGCACAGCAGGCAAAACAGATTGTTTTTACTAGGTGTAAAAGACACATGGATTCAAAGAATTTTGGACATCTAAAGCCAAACCATCAAAAAACAAAATCATCAATTTGATGCTGTAAAAAAACTATTTTAGATATGCTCTAAATTATTAATTTCCATGTATAGAAGCGTCAATAAAGTCAAACTGGTTTGGTGTACAGTATTTAAGGCTGACAAACTGTTATTTAATAAAACATGCTTTATTTTTAACTAGAACTGGATCACTTAATTAGTATGTTGCGCTTATGGGTGTGATAGGCGGACTCTGCAGACAGGATGCAGGCTTGGGAGGCGAATCAGGTAAGCAGTGACACCTGCCTGGAATTAAGAGGCGGTTTTTGGCTCTCTATTGGAAGCGTGGAAGCGTGGCTGTTCTGGTTACTCTGTAATACAGGGAGTATACTGTAAAGCCCATTATCAGGTATTCGTATTGAACCCTTTGGTTTGGCGAAAAAGACTTTTGTTTGCACCCCTCACTTATGTCACAAACATACCACACTGGTGCCCAAACCCAGGACATGACACTGCCACTCTTCGACTCTTCCAACAGCGAGCCCAGCCTCCACTCGTCTCCCTTCTTACTGCCCCCAGAACACACACATAATCACAGGCTCATAATTCCAGGCAGGTGGCACCGCTTACCTCATCTGCCTCCCATCTGCAGGCTCCGCCCATCACGCCCTCATGCCACATATGTGTATGCAACAGATACTTGCATTTTTAGATTTACTAATATTGTATAATGCAATCAATGAACACCGTCTCATAGCATCGTTCCTTCTTGCCCAAACTTCTAACCAACCATAAGTCAACCCTATTGTCAGATGATTAAACGTGAACCATGGGTTTTTCTTTAGTTTAACATTAGTTGATTCTGTGGCGGCGGCATGGTGGATTAGTGGTTAACACGTTCACCTCTCAGCGCTAGGGATTCTGGTTGAAATCCCAATCTGGGTTGAGTTTCCATGTTCTTCCCTTGTCCTCGTGGATTTCCTCTGGGTTCTCCAAATGTGTTTGTGTGCATGTCTGTGTGAATGAGTGTGTGCTCAAAGTAAGCTTTAAGTATTTAGTAAACATGTTTTGTTTAATGTGCGGCACTGCGGCTTAATGGTTAGCACTTTCGCCTCTCTGCGCTGGGGATTCCAGGTTCGAATCCCAATCTGGGTGGAGTATCCATGTTCTCCGCATGTCCGGGTTCTCTGGTTTCCTCCCACAGTCCAAAAACATGGATGTAAGGTAAATTGAATGCTCTAAATTGCCCCATATAGTGTGTGTCTGTGTGAGTGAGTGTGCCCAGTGCTAGATTGGCACCCTGTCCTGGGTGTATCTGCCCAGTGTCTGACGCGTTCTCACCTGGATGGGCATGTGGATCCCCCCCGTGACAATAGTAAAGGATAAAATGGAATATAATGCATGGATGATGGTTTTGTTTAATGTGTTGACAATATTTCCTGAAGTTTAAATGTAGTGAGCTTTAGCTCTTGGCAAAAACACTTTGTAAGCTTTTGTTGTCCTCTTTTGTGGATCATTGCTAATCATGTGATTTTTTTTTTTTTTTTTTTTAGATCAGATGGTTTTGGTTGAGTTAAATATAGTGTTTAACAACCCTTTTAAAGCTTTTTGCAACTATTATAAGTGCTAAAGAATGCAGAAACGTGTTGCCAAGGTAATTTGTAAATACAGGTTGAGAGTGAGTCACAGTTAAGACTTTGGAAAAACAAGATTATTCGGAGTCATATCCCCATAACCTTGGTCACGACTCAACAGCCATGCACTCCTGTAAATCAGTCACGACTGACCAGGTGATGTGCACATGTATTACAAAAAGTGATGCACTGCAAGGGAGATAAGAAAAGACAATTATTAAAAAGGAACAAACAGTAATGGAGGGTCACTGTAACACTTTTAGCTCCTCTAGCTGCAATTAAAGACCATTTGGGACGTAAATGCATCTTCTGCGATTCATCTCAAAGGTCGTGCTAGTGCCGAACCAGGTCGAAGTTGAAGCCATTTAATAAGTGCTTTTATTTTTCACTGCCGATATTGTTTACCTCTTTTGTCTGTGGCAGCCAGTTCTGTACTGTTGATCATTGTTCTTACATTTCTATTTTTAACCAAACCCCCTAGAGCTGTTTTTCTGAATGATATGAGATATTTTTGTAGTTTCTGTAACTGGCTATTTGTGGTGCTTCTGTGCACTAGTAATGTGGATGTCTCTTTGTTTTTTTTCCCGCTTTCATAAACTCTCCCTCCAAGTATTCAAAGCAGGTAGACTCCAGGTTTGGAGCATACGTCGCATGCGCCACGCTCGTCTTCATGTTTATTTGCTTCATCCAGGTCGTAATCGTACCGCAGTAAGTATTCATTGTTGACATTTTAGTGCAGTTGCAGAATTAAGCATTGTATTGAGCAAAATCTGTACATCACTGACACAGTCTCAAGAGCTTTAGAAAAGAGAACAATGCAAAAATAATACAATTAATCAATACTCAGTAGTGGGGTTTTGTAACAAACGGCTTTTTGGTGTTGTCATACATGTCAATTTTAATGCCTTTTCTCTGAAATACATCTACACATAAGAATTACCAATATGTGGATCCACCAAACTGTGCTGACAGTCATGAGTTAAGATTTAAGATTTAATTAAATCTTAAGTTAAGATTAATCCATCCTCAAACAATCAGTGAAATCCAAAATCGATGAAACCTCAAGCTCACGTTCAAGTAATTTATTTATAAAGTGTTTGCTACAACAGTACATTGTCACAAAGCAGCTTTACAGTTTTATAAGCCTTTAAACCCCCAAAGAGCAGCGACAGTGGCAAGAAAAAAAAAACTGTTATATTGTTATATGTACAGTCCCTGTCTTTTGCCCTTTTACCCTTTTTTCACTTGTCATACATGCACAAAGAAATGTGGGTAATCGAAGGTGATGAATGATACAGGTTTTGTGTGATTGGACTCACACTAAAAGATGCAAAGTTGCATTTCTAGGCTGTAAAAAGTCAATCCTTCAGCTTCTAATGACGCAACAGCCATCAAGTGCAGCTTTCTTAGACTACAGCCTAAGACTTGGGACACAGCTTGAGCCAATCAAGGACTTCTAAAGGAGTCATTTAGCTGAATCAGGTGTGGTGGATTGTGGCTGGAACTAAAATCAGCAGGGACGTGGTGGTGACTTCTGCTGTAGTGTACTAGCTGCAAAGATACCAGATGCATGGCATTAACACCAGCACAATGCAATTCAATAATAATAATAAAATAATAATCGTCTGCTACACCAGTGTGATGTAACATTGTTGTTATTGATAGTTTTTAATTTCTTGAAATAAAATGTAAATAAAAAAACTTCACATTAGAATATTTGGTCACATAAGATCAAGATGGCGGCATGTTCCCAGCGAAAACCCAGTTTTTAAATATAATTACATCGGTTCAGACCCCGTCTTCACACGCCACAAGCGTGTAATATATAGAAGAAGCGAATTTTTTATTTCTTTGTTGCTACTATATTTTTATATTGACATTTTTATTATAACACTGCTATATTCATTCATTCATTCATTATCTCCCACTTTATCCTTTATTAGGGTCGCGGTGGGGTTCCCCATGCCCATCCAGCGGAGAACGTCTTGGGCACTGGGCAGATAGACCCAGGACAGGGCGCCAATCCATCGCTGGGCACACACTCACTCACTCAAACACACTCTATATGGGGCAATTTGGACAGACACGGGGAGAACATGGAAACTCCACCCAGATGGGGAATCGAACCGGGAATCCCTAGCGCTGAGAGGCGAACGTGCTAACCACTAAGCCACCCGCTGCTATATTTATTTTTATAATTTGTTTATTTATTTTAATTATTATTGCTTTTTTTAACATAAAATTTAAATTAAAAATATATATTCTACTTAGGGTAAACTGAGTCCGTGAAATGCAATTTCGTTTACATTTCATGTATCACATGTTATGTAAATGACAATAAAGTCTTCTTGAATCCTTGAATTTGATTTGCTGACATAGGACAGTATAATGCAAATCCTATGTCATAGTATATGAAGTTGTAATTGACATATTTTCCTATAATAACACAGTTTTACCAAACAGAACCAGAAACAAATCCCAAATGACCAAATAAAAGTGCTGATTTTCTATAACCACTGGACCACACATCAGTTTGTCATTGTGTCTTTCGGAATTTAATTACTCCATGTACCACACAAACACATGTGACATTAGAAAATTTGCAGAACCTCTGACAAGACTTGGTCTACTATATCTTTCTGTGAACTTTGTTTTTTTTGTTCTTTGTTTTGCAGTTCCACTCTGATGATCGGGTTCTATGTGTCCTGTTTTGTCATTCTGATGGCTGTCACATTTGTGTCAGTCATTTACTCCTGTTTTGGGGTAAGTGTCATTTTACAGACCAGCTTTACATTAAGGTCGTCATCAATTTGAAGAATGCTTATCAGTAGTTTTAAATTACATTTAAAATACATTAACTTAAATAAGGTATTGTTCTTTACTTGAGAATTTCAGTTTAATGTTACCTAATTCCAGTGCACTAGATTTCTGATAAGAATATGTACTTTTTGCTTCCCAACCATTTTTTGAAAATGAATCCGGTTTTCACAATGCACTTTAAACACATTTGTACACATTTATAAAGTATTCATAATGCTATATAATACATGTCATAAGCCTTTGTTAATGTTGATTTTTTATAACCAAACTTTAATGAAGCATTTTTAGAATATGCCATAATGCTTTGTAACACGTTGTGATGTAATGAATTATAAAATGGATAACCATTCAGTAACTTATTACAGAGAACAGTGTCATAAAGATAAGATAATCCTTTATTGGTCCCACAAAAGGCAACTTCACATTCTCTGCAACAAAAGTGACAGTAATTGAGAATGTTAAAAATATGCATCTGCATATCTATTAAGAGAACTATTTAAAAAAAAAAAAAAAAAAAAAAAAAAAAAAAAAAAAAAATATATATATATATATATATATATATATATATATATATATATATATATATATATATAATAGAAATAGGAATCAGTATATATAAAATAAAACAAACTGCTTAATTATGTACATTATATATAACGTAGGGCGGCACGGTGGCTTAGTGGTTAGCACGTTCGCCTCTCAGCGCTAGGGATTCCCGGTTCGAATCCCCATCTGGGTGGAGTTTCCATGTTCTCCCCGTGTCTGCGTGGGTTTCCTCCGGGTTCTCCGGTTTCCTCCCACAATCCAAAAACATGGATCAAGTTAATTGAATTTTCAAAAATTGCCCCGTTTAGAGTGTGTCTGTGTGAGTGAGTGTGTGCCCAGCGATGGATTGGCGCCCTGTCCTGGGTCTATCTGCCCAGCGCCCGAGACGTTCTCCCCTGGATGGGCATGGGGAACCCCACCGCGACCCTAATAGAGGATAAGCGGGAGATAATGAATGAATGAATGAATATATAATGTACATAATTCTTGAAAATGACTTACATTTACATTTGGTTTATATATATATCATTGAAAGTATCGTTGAAATTTATCCAAATTGACTTACAAAACGAACACAAGATTGATACAGCGCCCCCTGGAGAAGTAAGGGTGACGTGTATAGCTCAAGGATATTGGTAAACTTCCGTTTACCTGGGATTTTACCCCACAACCTTCAGATTGATAGTCCAACACCCTAATCACTGAGCTCCAATTCCCTACAACGACTTAATAAGCTCTCATGACTATTTATGAAATGTATTTAAGTATAGGATCAGATTATGGTGTCTACCGCTGTGAGAAATAAAGCCATATATTATAAAACTAATAAACAACTGGACCAAGACCTTACTTTAAAACACAGTGACAGTGACGATCACATATTCTTACAAGCTAGGCCCAAAACACGATATGCTTAACCAGTGGTTATGGAAAGAATCTGTGCATGGATGTGTTTGTCATTTGATGGGGCTGTCTCTAAACTGATCCCCTGAGACCATGCATCCCATAATGCTAGACAAACACACAAAGGTTATGGCACCTATTTGTCCATGCTGTCCATGTAAACTGGCAGCTACAGGACATCCTTCCTGCATTTAAAATATTGAATTGATTTTGTATTGACCATTGACCAGGACACATCTTTGTAAAAATGCTTTATTATTTTAGTATCAACAGGATGATCTGAATGAAAGCTAAGCCTAAAGTCAGACTTTTCCCTCATGTCTCTGGTATAACTGGATTCCCAAATAGTTGTATAATTGCTAACAAAGATGCTATACATCTTAATTTTGACAATATCTACATATGCTGTACTGTGGTGGATATGCATTGATTATGTCAAATGTATTTCCTTTTTTATTTTTGCAGCTTTTCCCTGTTCCACTGCAAAATCTGTCCAAGGGGATTGTTCAATCCAGGCTCAACAGTACTCTAGTGGGAGTATTCACCATCATTTTGGTCTTCATGTCTGCTTTTATTAATATTGTAAGTTCATCTAATTTTTTTACTGATCCCATTCACAACACAAGGACAATGGTATTGAAATAAAAAACATGTTTTTGTGTTTTTACTAGTTTACCTGCAGCACTGATGATCTGAAGGCCTGTTTAGGCCCTAAATTTAACATCAGCCCAAGCAGCGTGAACGCCTGCCATGTGTTAGAATTGAACTACTCACTTGCTTCTCAGAATGGATTTTGCAACAGTTCACTCCCTGCCTGCAACTTCCCAGAGGTAAACCCAATTCTTTAGGTTTTAACAAAACAATTACTACTAACAATGGATTAAGTCATTTTGCAATATCCTATGAAGACTTGTGTACCAAACAAATATCTATTCTGTAAAATGTATGGTGATTTATTGTATATAAAAAAATTAGGCAGTTCCAGTAAATGTTCACATCAATCTTTTAAATGGAGGAATAGCTGACTACTATATATATATATATATATATATATATATATATATATATATATATATATATATATATATATATATATATATATATATATATGTGTGTGTGTGTATATAGTATATGTGAGGCAATCCCTCATTGATTAGAAGCGTCAACTAAAAATAATTAGACCAATATAATTGAGACGAAGTAACACACACACACACACACACACCTGCAAAAGTTGTAGTAAAAGACATTATGCATGATATGAAATTCCAGAGCATCCATCCATCCATTATCTTCCGCTTTATCCTGTATTGAGGTTGATGAGGGGGTTCTAAAATGCCAGAGCATTGAAAATAAAATTTGGGCTGCCTCTGCCAAAAAACCTGAATCTCCAGCGCTGAGAGGTGATTAGCCAACATGCCGCCCCGGTTCATTATTTACCAATGTTAAAATATGTTTATAACTGCAGCGGAGTCGGTAATATTACTTTGTAAAAAAAAATATATATTATTGCTTGACTTGATTGATTTTTTAAGAATAAATCTACTACAATTAAAGAATATATTATTTTCTTATTTCTTCATTATGAAATTTTGCTGACTTACCTAAATCAGGTCTGCTTATTGGGGATAGGACAGTGAATGTATAACATATTATGGTGATTTTTGATAAAAGTTTGTGTCTCTGTGTGTGTGTGTGTGTGTGTGTGTGTGTGTGTGTGTGTGTTTCCTGTTCCACTCCACTCAGTATTTCTCATCATGTGTGCTGCTCAGCCTTCTGGCTTGCTCTGTGTTCTTGCAAATAAGCAGCATTGGGAAGCTCTTTCTCATGTTCTTTATCGAGCTCCTCTATGTCATCATTATGGAGGTGCCAGCAGTCAATCTGTTCGACAATGTAGACCTGCTTGTGATGGCCAATGCCATGTAAGTACCAAGTCAATTACTGTTATTAAGTTTTTTGTTTTTTTAAAAAAAATCATTACATAATCCAAATTAATATAATATTACTATTAATTATTAATAGACTTGACTTTATAGTTTGTGCTTAACATGTGCACTGCACTGTCAGAAAAGCCAGTACAGACAAGCCCCTGCGATATAGCAATGCCACCAAAACACACCACTGTTTATATCCACAAGTGATATTTGTGAATGCTTCCATGTAAATGTCAACACTGTGTTCTGTCCATCCATCAATATAAAGACCCCCTTGGTTCCTTCATTCATTTAATATTTTCCACTTAATCCTATATTCGCCATAGTTCCCCATGCCCATCCAAGAGGGAACACAGATACACATCAGACAGGGCACCAATCTATCGCTGGGCACACACTCACTCACACAGACACACAAACACACTCTATATGGTGCAATTTAAAGCATTCAATTTATCATGAATGCATGCTTTTGAACTGTGAGAGGAATCCGGAGAACCCGGAGGAAACCCTTGCGGACCCGCGGAGAGGATGGAAACTCCAACAATATTGGGATTTAAACTGGGAATCCCTAGCGCTGAGAGGCGAACGTGCTAACCACTAATCCACCGTGCCTTCCTTATTCATTAATTCATTCATTCATTATTTTCCACTTAATCCTATATTAGTGTTGCCAAGGACTCCCCATGCCCAGCCAGGGTAGAACATTTCGAGCACTGGGCAGATACATCCAGGACAGGGCACAAATCTATCACTAAGCACACACTCACTCACATAGACACAAACACACTCTATGTGGGGAAATTCAAAGCATTTAATTTATTGTGAATCCATATTTTTGGACTGGAGAACCCAGAGGCAACTCATGCGGACCCGGGGAGAATATGAAAACTCCACCCAGATTGGGATTCGAACTGGACATCCCTAGCGCTGAGAGGCGAACATGCTAACCACTAGGTGCTTCAAATATTTTTAATTCGTTAAATTGTAGTTTTTAGGGTTTGTAAACATTAAGGTTACATGAGTCATTCAAAAAATGATATCATAGCATCATATTATGTACAAACCAAATTAAATGAGTCAGGAACCGAAAAACCCTCTTGCGCATGCTTTGATATGGGACAACTGTTTACTATCAGGTCGGAAAGATAAAAAGTGAGTTCTGCTTTGCCCAGCTAATCCATTCTCTTTTTGTTTTGTATTCACAGTGTAAACAATGGAACAAGGTAAGATTTTATCAGCTAAATGGATTCAGTGAGGTGTATTAAATCCCTTTGAACCACAGCATGTTGTGCATTTTTTTGTATACTACACAAATGTGTGGTATCTAGCAAAGCTGAGATAGTATCATGATATCTTGCAAGTAATTGCGTTCTGAAGGTAACCTCAGTATATCTGTGGCATTTTCTTCACACCCTTTTCAATAAAGTGTTTTGATGAATAAAGTGGCTTTAGCGCTAATGTGGACCCCTATAGACTTTTTTCAATGAGAAACTCAAGTGAACTGAATGTGCTCATGTCCCAGCTGCGTACAAGACTCCAGGGTTCCTCTGAAGATCATGACTCCAGTGGTTATCACCGTTTTTGTTCTGGCACTTTACTTACACGCCCAGCAAGTAGAATCAACAGCCCGACTTGACTTTTTATGGAAGTTGCAGGTGTGATTTTTTTTTATTCACAGCTTTATTCATTCTCAACCATTGCCTTGTTTTCAATTTGTGGCTTACATCATGTCTAACTCATTAGGCCACTGAGGAAAAGGAGGAAATGGAGGAGCTGCAGGCTTATAACCGCCGACTTCTGCACAACATCCTCCCAAAAGATGTGGCTGCTCACTTCCTGGCACGAGAGAGAAGGAACGATGAGCTTTACTACCAGTCGTGCGAGTGTGTGGCCGTCATGTTTGCCTCCATTAGCAACTTCTCCGAGTTCTATGTAGAGCTGGAAGCCAACAATGAGGGTGTGGAGTGTCTGCGACTTCTCAATGAGATCATCGCTGACTTTGATGAGGTACAGCATTGCGATATATGCCAAGGGTGAATCAACTCAACATACCGCAGTTGAGTTACCTCCTTACCTCCTGCTCTTTCTTCTTTCTCAGATCATCAGTGAGGACCAGTTTCGCCAGTTGGAGAAAATCAAGACTATCGGCAGTACCTATATGGCTGCTTCGGGCCTGAATGACTCGACCTACGATAAGACTGGCCGCTCACACATTCGCGCCCTGGCCGATTATGCCATGCGCCTAATGGACCAGATGAAGTACATTAATGAACATTCCTTTAACAACTTCAAAATGAAGATTGGTAAGAAATGGTTGGGATTCAAGATGTCGTCATTGTATTTGATTCTCCACCAATGTGTTTTGCTTTATGCCCATGGTTACAATGATACCGTCATTTTGTTTGGAAACTGTTTGTACAGGTCTCAACATGGGTCCAGTAGTGGCTGGAGTTATAGGTGCTCGAAAACCCCAGTATGACATTTGGGGCAACACCGTAAACGTAGCCAGCCGCATGGACAGCACAGGAGTCCCTGAAAGAATCCAGGTGATTCACAATTATATCCAAAACTTCCCATAATGAGTTGGGTTCTAAACCCAATGATTTTCCCCACAAGTTGGGACAGAACTGGCCCTCTGGGAGATATATGTAAAATATGTTATATATCAAGACCCTTTTTCCAATCTAATTAAGCAAATCCTTGCTTGAGCCAGTTCTAATATACTAACAATGAGCATCCGTTTCATCCTTCCATCAAAATAATCACCATGTTTTAATATTACTCAGATACTTAATTAGTGTGACACTGTTTTGCAAGTGCTATTCATTTTAAGATCATTTATTATACTTTCTTTGACTAAATGTGTTAATTACACCCAATAAGCAGCATGCATGTCATGATTGTTGATTCTGTTGGTTGCCCATTACTCGGCGACACCTAGTCAGGAATTTTTTTTATGTTGTATTATCTTTTCTGCCAAAATCAGTAATTAAATACATTATTAATGTTATATCATTTTGCACATAACTGTATCTGTGATGAAACGTTCCACAACTGCACCAAATTAAAATGAATTGAAGCTGTCCAATCAAATAACTAGGTTAGTTGTGTCATGTGATTTTCTATTCATAAAACAGCACATTATAATGGTATTGTAATGAATGAATTATAATGGTATTCTGGGCCTTGTTTGAAAAAAAAAAGCCATACTTAATAGGTCATTTCACCTTAATTGGTCTTGATAGTGAAATTTCCCCACATATTTATATTTTGTTTCATCATTATTTTACAGTTATCACACCAACTGTGAGTTTAATGGAATTAATTGAGAAACGGGTTCAACTCTTAACCTTAAATGTGAACCTGAGCCTGTCAATTTAAAAAATAGTTCAATGTTTACCCAACCAATCAATGAAACGTTCTTCCCTGGATGGGCATGGGACCCCCCCTTTGCCCTAGTACAGGATAAAGTTGAAGGTAATGCTTGGATGTAGTGCATTTAATGGTGCAGAAGGCCTGTAGATGTAGAAAATATGGCTTTAAATAGCTTTATTGCAAAATATTCTTTTCCAAAACACTTTAAAACACTTCAGAATTCCTTAGCCAATGTTGCAGATTAATAAAAAAAAATGGCAATAATGAAGTTTCTTACTGAGAGCTTTTTCTTTATTTTCAATTTAGGTCACAACTGACCTTTACCAGGTCCTTCATTCCTACAACTACTCACTGGAATGCCGAGGAGTTGTGAAAGTCAAGGGGAAAGGGGAAATGATGACCTATTTCCTGAACGGTGGACCAAACAGCAGTTAATACCCACTGCACAGTGCGTTCGTAACACTAATGACACCAGGTGGCTTAAATGTGTGGAAAGCAAGGTGCTGGGTCCTGGCTTGACTGCTCCGTCTAGGGGAACAGAGGAACCGTTCATACAGGCACAGGCTTTTTCACATACTGAAGGTTCCTGCATGGAGATGTGGAGGAACTCGGTTCAAACCTGTCCACAGAAATGCCAAAAGAAACCAAAGGAATCTCAGACATGCCAAGCAGTTCACGCATTCCCATATTTGCCCTCATGTGAGCAAGAGAATGCACAGCTCTCTGTTCCGGACTCGAGGCTGTCCCTCCAGGTGATGGAGCTGTGTGTCCTACTGAGGTACATAAAGAAAGCAGATATTTTATCTGTATATAAATATAAAACATCTGTCAATGAGAAGCAATGTACGTTCATACCGTCGTATTATCCACGATCACAAAATAAATATGGCCCTGGCACAGTAACACTCTACGCACCTGACTTGGTAACCATCCCAGAACTGGTGATGATGGATGGACGTAATGAGAACGCACAGTAGTGTTTGGGAAGTTCAGAAGGAGACTCTAGCGTGGAACCCTTACCCTCCCAATCCCATCATTCACATACTCACAAGCAGAAGGATACAAAGAAAAGTGTTAACAGCACTAAATGCAAATCGGATTTGAAACTGAAGACAATTTGAACGGACAGAGAGAGTGTCCAAGCTTGCGTTTATTTTGTATCTTTAACATTTTGTATTTTGTCTCAGAAACCAAACCTTATCAAAGCTATTTTAGATTCTATATTTTGTACATTAATATATTAGAGTGATGTCTATAAATACGAATGTGTATTCAGATGTATATATATATCTGAAAGCAACATGCAACAATCATGCATATTTTAACAGTAAGAGAAGATTTCACTCTCCTTTGCTAGTGCGCATATTTGATGCCTACCAAACGGGGTATAGAATAAGGTCCTTTTATTCAATGGCAAAAGTGTTTCATAGCAGAGAAAAACGATTTACCGATTCCAGCTGTTAAAAAGTATACAACCTGAATCACCTACAGTCAGTACAGTTTGTATTTTTTGCACTGCACCTCTGCCTTTGTTGGGGTATCATACTTGCCACCCCTCTCAGCTTGATCAGTTGGTGCGACCCAGTGAATGTTACTTTTCTCCAACAAGGCCTTTGCATGTAAAGAACGCTAACTGTTCACCAAATCTTAGTGCCATGCGGTTCAGCGGAATCCCCAGGAGACCTGAAACTTGCACCCAGTCCGTGTGGAAGGTTGTGCGCTGAATAAGTTTGAAAGTTTAGACAGGTATCAGATCCTCCACCTTTGCTCCAGGAGGTTAAGAGGACTGTCCGTTGCACCACGTGTGACAGGGCCCTCACTTTCTAGCCAGAACTGTATAGGACCAGCATTCATTTCCTTCTTGTTTTGGTCATCATTAAGTCCAAATTTGGATGCCGTTGAAAAAAAAATCTATCGAAACTTTTTGTGGATACACTTCCAGTGCCATATCCTTTCTGTCGCTCATGTCTATCCAAAAAGAGATGCTTTAGTGATGTCACCTTTTATGTTCGGGTATTTTCGGTTTTGTGTGTAGTCTCAGGCCATCAGTCCTAGGCAATTTCAGTTGCCGTGATTTTCTCAGTTTATCACCTACATTCAGTTTGTACCACATACAATAAAAAAAGAAGAAAAAAAATGCGTGTTTGTGTCGGTCTGTGATGCCAAAGCATCATTTGTACTACATTACAGAAGTCATATTTTACGTCATTCAGTATCAGCACCTGACCCACAAGGTGCTTATGTTTGTGCTTGGCTTTTATTGGATTTTGCTGCATACCAAAACTTTTTCTTTAATTTATTTATCAATTTTAACATCCACATCCATGCTACAGATGAATACTCATTTGTGCAAGTTTAACTTACAAGTACAACTTGAAAAAGCAATGACAGTTTTTTTATGTAATGGAACAGAAATAATGAAATAGCAAGTTCAAGTAATTTATTTATATAGCACTTTTTACAATAGTACATTGTCACAAAGCAGCTTTACAGCTTTATAAGACTTTAAACCCCCAAAGAGCAAGCCAAAGCAAAAGTGGCAAGGGAAAACTTCCTGTTATGTTGTTATCTTAAGGAAGAAACCTTGTGAGGACCGAGGCTCAGTGTGGGACTCCTCCTCCTTGAGTGGCTGGGCAGCATCAACTGTTGTGGACACTTGTGTACAGATTGTGTGGTGATTAGGTGACCAGTATTTCATTCATTCATTCATTCATTATCTCCCACTTTATCCTCTAGTAGGGTCGCGGTGGGGTTGCCCATGCCCATTCAGGGGAGAACATCTCGGGTGCTGGGCAGATAGACCCAGGACAGGGCGCCAATCCATCGCTGGGCACACACTCACTCACACAGACACACTCTATATGGGGGAATTTTTTGAGAATTCAATTGACTTGATCCATGTTTTTGGACTGTGGAAGGAAACCGGAGAACCCGGAGGAAACCCACGCAGACACGGGGAGAACATGGAAACTCCACCCAGATGGGGATTCGAACCCGGGAATCCCTAGCGCTGAGAGGCGAACGTGCTAACTACTAAGCCACCGTGCCGCCCTGACCAGTATTTAACAATTGAAAAACTATATAAGTCCATTGAGGGCGTCCTGCAGGACTGCCAGTCCAATAGAAATTTAGGTTCCATCCAGTAAAATTGCTCAGTTCTGTTCAGTTCAGTGAAAGTTCAGTTCTGTTGATTTTAAAGTGCATAACCAAATTGACGGAACCAAACCAACTGATTTTTTTCAGTTTGGTAAAATGAGGTGCCTCGCTGAAGCCACTTCACCTCAGGTAACCTTCCTGTTAGGTTGTTTTCAGAAACACCAGTGACATTTGTGCCCATTAAATTATTGAGTTTTATAGTCTTTTTATGACCTTTCAATGGTCCAAATAAAATAATAGAGGAAACTTGAAATATTTTTGTATTTAAGGGCATAATAGCTATGAATAATGGTGTGCTTTTAAATATGGGATGCTGGAATCTTATATTTAAAAGATTTAAATCCTCATTAGGACAGATGGTAGAAAACGGCGGTCGTCAACCCACTAAACGCAACCCACTGGTCAATCTTGGAGACTTGCCCTGTCGAGCTCCACGTTTTGCCTTATTGACATTTTGTTTTTGCCGCATTAATTTGTAATGATTTCAGTGTAGTGGATGGATACTTCAATTAAATATCAATCACTGGCATTTTATTAAATGGGTAGTTCCGGTCCTTAGATCTTATTGGTGGCGCCGTTCGTCCAACCTTGATATTATTGACAATAATGCACACTTCTGACTGCTTCACATTCATATCAGTGTGCTATATATTTTTTAAAATATATTTTAAACAAGTAAACTGAATCATCTAAGCATCATACTGCATTCTAACTCGACTAAACAAAGATACTGCAATAACATTTTTTGCAAGCATCAAAGAACAAAAATTTAAAAGCGTCAAACCAAACTGTTCCAGCTCACCAGCAAAGAAATGTGCAAACCAGAAAGAAACCTGAAAGAACTTCATTTTAAATCATATACCAACTATGGAAATATAAAGATTAAAATCCACAGCAAACCATTTCCAGATAAGCAGATGATTTTGTTTGAAATAAAAACATTAATGAAATAAATCTTGCTTTTTATATTCTTTTGTTTTTATCACCATTTTATTAAAGCAATAAGGCACTCAAGGTTCAAACTAATGTGCACCCTCTGATGCCTTATTGTTCTAAATAACAACCACAAATCTTTTCCTAGTGTATTTATGAATTAAGATGAATGTGACTATACTAACACACGTCCTACTACTTCATAAATTTAAGATTTTTTTAGAATAGTCTATGCATACATCTACAAACTACAGAACATCAGATACTGTACAATATGTACGCAAGTTCTAAAAAGAATATTTAAATGATTTCTTTAGAAAATTTAACAAATGTTTGCTACCCAACATCCAGGATGTTAACAACTTAAAAAATGAGCCATGGGTAGCTAGAAACTTCACTTCTGTTCAAATAGTAGCGTAATATTTAATCACTTAAGAGCAATATTCATATCCATAACCCAACTGAAATAGCTAAAATGTTCACTAGCTAATAGACATGCTTGCACTATCCTGCCCACTCGAACACCAGGAAGAGTATATTTTAATTTATAATTCATCCATCCATTATCTTCCACTTTATCCTCTACTAGGGTCATGGGGTCTTCCCATGCCCATCCAGGGGAGAATGTTTCAGGCGCTGGGCAGATACACCCAGGACAGGGCACCAATCTATCTCTGGGCACACACTCACACTATATGGCGCAATTTAGAGCATTTAATTTATATTGAATTCATTACATTTACGTTTAATCAATTAGCAGACGCTTTTATCCAACGCAAGTTGCAAATAAGAGAACAACACATGTCAAAACCAGTTACACCGTTGAATTCTCAAAACTTATCCTTATCCTATCCAGCACCTCCCCTCCTTTTTATTTTTTTATATTATGTGTTTGTGGAAGATGTGTTTTAAGTTGTTTCTTAAAGATTTTAAGTGACTCCTTCCTACACACAGAGTTTGGAATATCGTTCCAATGGTGAACTCTACAGAGTGAAAATTAACGTGGTGAGGTGGAATCACCAGGCGACAGTCATCACTAGAGTGAAGTGTATTTTGTAAATATAAAGTGAAGTTAAGAGGGGCAGATCCAGAGATTGTCCTGTAGATCAGAGTCAGTGCCTTTTACTGAATGCAGCAGCTACAGGAGTCAATGGAGAGAAATGAGTAGTGGAGTGATATAAGTTAGGCTTGGGCTGGTTGAAAACAAGTCAGGTTGCAAGAGTTTCCTTCCTGATGTTGTAAAGAAGGAATCTGCAGAAACGGTCAGTTTTAGTGACCTGATCAGATAGTTTAAGATGTGAGTCAATTATAAAACCAAGGTTGAGAACCAAATCGATTGGAGAGATTGTAAAGCTGTCAATTTGGAAGCTCAGGTCATGATGGATTGAGGGTTTAGCTGTAATTATTAGAAGCTCTGTTTTTGCTAAATTTAATTTGAGATGAAGGGCCCTCATCCGCGGCACATTGGCTTAGTGGTTAGCACGTTCGCCTCTCAGCGCTAGGGATTCCCGGGTTCGAATCCCCATCTGGGTGGAGTTTCCATGTTCTCCCCGTGTCCACGTTGGTTTCCTCCCGGTTCTCCGGTTGCCTCCCACAGTACAAAAACATGGCTCAAGGTCAAATGAATTTTCCAAATTGCCCCATATAGAGTGTGTCTGTGTGTGTAAGTGAATGTGTACCCAGTGATAGATTGGTGCTTCCGGGGGCCAGGGCTCCAGACATCAGGGCGAACCTCAAAGTGCTGGCTAATGCTAAACGCTCATTCTCTAGAATAGTTATCCACGTCGGCACTAATGACGTTCATCTGAAGCAGTCAGAGATTACTAAGGCTAATGTTAAAGAGGTGTGTGGAACCGCTGCAATGATGTCTGATGAAGTAGTTGTCTCTGGTCCCCTACCAATTAGGCGTGGCGGCGAAACCTACAGCAGGTTATGGTCGCTACGTTGCTGGATGTCTAAGTGGTGCTCAGAAAACAACATTACCTTTGTCGATAATTCAATCAAGTATCGCAGTGAGCAAAAAACAAAAAGGGTCCAAAAAGTGTGCCAAAAAAATCTTATTAATATCAATACAACCTCAAGTAATGTAAGAAACACTTTTAAGTTAAAACTTGGGTTATTAAACATTAGGTCACTTTAATCAAAATCAGCTCTAGTTCAAGAAATAATAACTGATAACTTCCTAAATGTCTTTTGTCTCACAGAGACCTGGATTAGGGCCAATGAATACCTAGCATTAAATGATGCCTCTCCACCTGGTTATACTTATGCTCATAAACCACGTCTTAGTGGACGAGGAGGTGGAGTGGCTATGATCTATAAAGAAAACATAAATGTAACACTTAATA
>JAFMOD010000291.1:25963-46241 GCA_019802435.1 Corydoras maculifer | reverse complement strand
CAAGTTCAAGTTCAAGTTATTTATTTATATAGCGCTTTTTACAACAGTACATTGTCACAAAGCAGCTTTACAGAATGAAAAGCCTTTAAACCCCCAAAGAGCAAGCCGAAGTGACAGTGGCAAGAAAAAACTCCCTTTTATGTTGTTATTCAAGGAAGAAACCTTGGGAGGACCAAGACTCAGTGGGGGACTCATCCTCCTTGAGCGGCCAGGCAGCAACAACAATGTAGGACAGCGAGAGACATTGAACAAATGGAAAAACTAAAAACTATCCCTTGTTATCATTTAGCTAAACAATAGCTGTGACTGCTATCCATCCATCCATTATCTTCCACTTTATTCTATACTAGTGTCGGGGTGGGGTGGGGGGAACGTTTCGGGTACTGGGCAGATACACCCAGGACAGGGCATTGTGCACACTCACTGACATACACACACAAACACACTCTAAATGGGGAAATTTTGGATGCCCATCAATTTTTGACCTTGATCCGTATCTTTGGACTGTGGGAGGAAACCAGAGAACCCGGAGGAAACCCACGCGGACACGGGGAGAACATAGAAACTCCACCCAGATTGAGATTCAAAACAGGAATCCCCAACGCTGAGAGACGAATGTGTTAACCACTGAGCCATCTGCCCAAGTTGCAGATTGTGTAATGTAATTGTGTAGTTAAGTAATTTATCCAAACAGGTTGTAAATATTAATGAAACTACAGCAAATTGTAATCATATTTATAACATGTTTACAACTTCCATCAGTTAATGGTTGCTATGATATGCATAATTGATATGCATATTATAGCCACCACCCACTCCCAGCCTCACATTTAGAAAGGAGGTGTCTTTATTACAGTTTTCCATCCTGCTTATTGTAAACTCATTTAGAGATAGATAACCGCTAACTTGTAGTTACTTCAAAAATGTATGATGTAAAGTTAGTAACTTTACCTGTGTTTGTTTATAAAAAATGTTAGATCCAAAATCACAATTACTTATATATATAAATGTTGTGCCTATAATACGGTTATAACATGTACTACAATTGAAGGTTATTCTCAAGAATTCCTGAAAATGTCCTGAAATTCAACTTTACCTGGGTCTATTTTTTTTTCTTTCTGTTCTATCTAAAATGAACGGGTGAAATGTGCTGGCAAAGACCTACAGTCTGTGACTCACAGAGATGCAAGGTTTGCATACTCATAAAAAAAATGATTTTTTATTATTAATATGTCAGTTGGTAGCAACTAATTGGAATTTTGGCAGAATTTCTGGCAAGGTGTTTTGACAAGGAGCTTTCTTTCCATATACTTATTACAGTACATAGAATATGTTCGCTGATCTGCCTGAGACGCAAACAGAAGGCAATAAAGATAGATTTTTTCCTATTGCATGCATGCAGATGTGTGGATGCATTTTCTATTGTCAGATCTTTCTCAATTGCTGGTGCTATGCACATCACAGGTTTGGAACGCACATTTGCACATGAACAACGTGCTGCATCTGTAATGCAGAGTAAATTTCACCAGTTCAAATATATTTTGCCATTATTAAAAAGTTTTTTTTTAATTAGGATGTAAATGTCAGGTAGTAGCAGCTATTTGGATGCATGGAAACATGAACTGCTAAATATGCTAAACATCCATGAACAATAAAACAGTGCCTGTTGTGTCCAGTTACAGTCCTCTTGTCACACGTGGATGTTGCAGGGACAGTCCAGAGGGTGGCAGCAGTACCATTCCTGAGCTTTCATTCATCCTGCACATAGAGTGCAACAGTTACATAGCAACTAACCACAAGTTCACCTTTGTTGTGAGCTGTATTGTGGTTCTGGTGATTGTGGTAAAGAATTATATTCATAGTACAACATAAAGAGTTTAAATTACTTATAAGGGAAAAAAGTGAGGCTAAATATCTTTTCGAGTTTTGACTTTAAAAAGGCATGTATTTGCTTATTCATATGATTTTGATAAAATGAACCATATTGATGGTTTTCTATTTAGATGCAAAGAAGTAGCTCCTTGCCAGGAATAAAAGATGCATCTATTTGACATTTAAATAATCCCTGGCTCCAGTAGTGTGAGTTTCAGCGTTGGACAATTTCAGTTTGTTCCTTTTTCGTTCGTATCAAGTTTCATTTGTTTAGGTAATCACCCAGAGGAGATGAAGTCATTACCATTTAACTCCTATTCACCAAGAACATTACAGTGGACAAGAGGGAGCTGACCTCTCAAAAAATATTCAGTATAGAACTCAAATCACATCTTGGAATCCAGTGTTTTTTTTCCTATTTCACATGGAAACAACGCTTTTTGATAAATATACCAACAGGTATTTTTTAACCCTTCTTCTACTGATTCATAAAAATAAAAGAAACGTTCAGCATTGTTTTATTAGGTTTCAGAAGTTCCACTCTTTGGACCAGTATGTGATGGTTTCTCTCTATTTTCTCTGTATGTGTTAGTGTGAAAAACGCTGTGCAAAAATGCAAATTGCAGTAACAATGTATGACATGTATAGACTATACAATTATATGGGAAATAATAAGCTTAGTGCAGTAATAATGTAAATAATGTAAACACACTCACACACACACACACACAAACACACACACATATATATATATAATAAACATATATAGTATAGCATATATGTTTAGTATACACTATACTATATTTAGTGTATAGTATGTACAAAAAAGAATTTACAAAAGGTGTATAAGTACATGACCTTATAAGAATAGTGAATAATAAAGTATAAAAAGCAATATATATGATAAAGTCTAATTAGCTGATATCAGAAAATATTTATTGAATATTCCAGAGTAGAGCAGTCACATTTTTGCTGTGCTGTGATGAGTTAATGTGATGAGACTTCCTGAAACTGTCAGCAGAGCAGGACTGGGACAATAGACTGTCGCTAAAAGAGCTCCTTTGCCTGATGATGGCGCTCTGCAACGGATGATTTGCATTGTCTATGATGCTCTGCAGTACGGAGGGTCCTTCTCTCTGCCACTGATGTCGAAGAGTGCAGTTCTATCACGAGCGCCAAGCTAGCTTTACTCACCAGTCCATGAAGTCTCCCAGCATCCTTTTTTTTATGCCACTTCCGTAACATACTATGGCACAGAAGAGGACGCTTGCCACCACAAACTGGTAGAACATCCACAGGAGGACCCAAGAACCCAAGCCTCCTCAGGAAGTAGAGCCTGCTCTGTCCCATCCTGTAGATGGTGTTGATATTTGCCAGGATGTCGTCCAGGTGTGTTCCCAGGAATTGTTCCACATCCGCGCTCTCAATAGATATCGGCTGCAGAGAAGGTCTGGATTCTTGTCCCATTAAAACACATGTGCTTCTAATGTTGCTAATGCTGTTAATGTTGCTATATTAACAGAATACAGACTGAATGTCAGACGTGGTATATTCCAAAGTTTAAGAGATGACTACCTGCTGTCACATTTTTACCTTCAGACTGAACTTTAGCAATCAAATGCCCTAGACCTGGAGCCAAAGTTTATCCATTACTTTAAGTAGAGTCACGCTTCACTAGGAAAACTCAGTATAGCAGAGTACGTAGGAGTTATGGCAATTATGCGCACATTGACGTTTTCTCCTGCATTTGTGGACAAATGGGCTGTAATTTGCTCAACACCATACTGTGCTGCTCAGTGTTTCACCTGTGTTGGTGCAGGAAGCGTGGCGAGAGCAAACCTGGAACATTAGCATCATTAGTCATGCCGCTCTGGAGGAAATGGTCCTTTTAAATAATGAGCACCTCACTGCTCACCACCATAATCACCTTTTCCTCTTCATCACTGCAGACATAACAGAAAAGTTTTAAAATTATTAAACAATAATGAGTCAGAAGAAGCTGAATACGTTTTTTTAAACATAGCTTTATTCACAGAAATTAAACAATGGTTGTAATAGTTCCAGTCTGGAACTTTCGGAATACATTTATTTTCTGAACCACAGATGTGGGTTTTTTGGAAGATCTTAAACCCATATAAACATATAAACCTGAGCAAGTTCCATCTATCCATCCATTATTTTCCCCTTTATCCTCTTCTAGGCGAGAACGTTTCAGGCGCTGGACAGATACACCCAGGACAGGGAGCCAATCTATTGCTGGGCACACACACTCACACAAACACACACAAAGACACTATATGGGGCAATTTGGAGAATGCAATTAAATTCTGTGGAAACTGCAGCACCGTAAATGTGCACATCAAGCAAAGATTGTGTAAATTAATATTTGAGTGAGTTTTGGATGAGATTTTGCATTTGTCCTGTTACTAAGTACCACCAAGAACTGCCATTGGTTTTCAACTTCAGTTTCAGTGTAAAAAAGACAAAGGTTTAGTTCACATAAATGTAGCTGCTTTGAAAATGAACTTTCAAATTAGATTTTTCAAACTAACTAGTATTATTCTAATAAAAAATCCTATCTATCCTATTAATTTATGCTCATGTGCGCCTTTTTTCTTTTACTATAAATACAAGTGAATAGGGGGGGGGAGGGGGGCATTCAGCAACTTTAAAATAACATTACAGTACGGCTAATCCGATTTTTCTTTACGTTTTTTTGTTCCAGGTGACATCAGACTGATTTTTCTAGACATTATTTAGCCTTTTTGATGTAGAGGAGGACTGTATTTTGCGACAATGTTTTTGGACTGTGGGAGGAAACCGGAGGAAACCCACATGGACACGGTAAGAATATGAAAACTACACCCAGATTGGGATTTGAACCGGGAATCCTTAGCGCTGAGAGGCAAACGTGCTGACCACTAAACCACCATGCCGTCTCATTTTGTTTGCCAATATGTTAAATTCCAGTATAAACTGAGTTATTCAATGTTTAGACCTCACTAGTAAAACTTCATTCATTCAGAAATGTATTCTTAATCAATACTTTTTAAAAGCCCCTTTGGCACCAGGTTTGGGTTTCAACACAGATGTTTCATGGGCTTTGGCTGAGCCGTTCAACATTTGGAGACTTGTCCCTCCACTCCAGTGTTGGATTTGGCTGCATTTATTGTCCTGGTGGGCCAACTCAAGTCCAGGCTATTGCCAAGCATCTTCCATTTCAAAATGAGGCCACATTATGAGTCCATATTATTTTGCTTCCTTTTGCCCCTGATGTCTTTCTTGTTACAATTCGATCAAAAGTTTTTAGCAACACTTTATGGCCATTTTTGAAAATGTCAGTGCAGTGTAAAATAGCAGTCCAAAAACACAATAAAAACAAAAACATGAGTACTTTAACCATTTATTTAACAGGCAAAGGACAAAAAAAATCATGATTAAATATAAATTGGACTCTTTTGTAATATTAAAAACTGTAGATGGTGAAAGACCTGAATTCTTTGCAATCATGCACTAAGAAACGGAACCATGATCCATATTGCCTGTGAAGACTAAGCCTTTTAAACTTGTTCTTTATAAGTTTACTGTACATCTTAATGACATCACCTGTTACCATTTTTACTGCTAAAGTAAAATCCTTTAGGTAAATGACTGTAACCTTTTATTATTATTTTCTTCTTCTGTCTCAACATCTTTTGAGTGTGTAGCAGGCACCATTTTTACAGTACAGTGTTGCTTCAAAGTTTGTGAACCCTGTACAATTATTTGACATTTCTGAATAAATAATATATTTGTGAGTAGCAAAAGTATGGGAACCTTTGCTTGCGGTAATTGGTGTGACCCACTAACTGCAACTTCCCAACGATCCTGGTAACTGATTATCAGACCTGCATACTGGCCTTTATCTCAATTCTCTGTACAGAACCGCATCAGCTTTTGGATGCGGGTGGGAAGAAACAAACTTTAGGAAACAACTCAAAACACAGCTCTTCCATAAACACTTCCATCCATCTATTATCCATTATTCGCGGTGGGGTTCTCCATGCCCATCCAGAGAAGAACGTCTCGGGCACTGGGCAGATCTCGGGCACCCAGGACAGGGCACCAATCTATCACTGAGATACATTGGGCACACTCAGGCACTCACAAACACACTCTATATGGGCAGTTCGGAGGTATAAAGGTAATATAACGGTATAAAGGTAAATATAGTATAATGCAGGTTTTATTCCTAATTATATTTAAGTGTTACGTTCCACTGCCTCAGGTCCAAAATCAAGCTTTTTTATAACAATTTCGAGAAAACAATTTCTTTTCTTCTCCAGCATGGCTTGTATACAAAGCAAAGCCTAGGACGGGACATCCTACACTGTATTTTTGACTGTGGTGTCATTCATTTTTTTTGAAAAAGAAAAGCACGCTTATCTACTACTGCTCTCTTTGGCAGATGCAGCATTGTGCAGGTGTTTCCTAATAGCAGTCTACTGACATCTGCAAGAGTTTGCTGGGAATTACATCACGTATTGATTTCGCCACAGCGCATTTACATTCAGGCTTTGACTTGATATAACTTGTTTTCCTCAAAAGCTATTTTGCTGGATTCACTTGTATGTCCAGGAGTTGCAGCTTGTTGAATGGTCCATTTCTTTACCTTTAACTTAATGTAAGGCAGATGGCCACTTTCTCCTGTTTACAACTGGTACAGGTTTATTCTAATTAGATGCAGTCCTGTCCATTGAACATAGCTTCGGTACTGCAGCCAGATTTCTTTATCAATGACTCATCTGTTTCTAACACATGCCTCCAGATGTCCTGTCCTCAGACTGATATTCATTAAAAAACTTAAGTTTCACACTGATGTTCTCTTAGAGAGCAAATGCTTTCTACATCACACACACATACATTTTATATATATATATATATATATATATATATATATATATATATATATAGGCAGGTGTGAAAAATGCTGTATTATTTGTAACTTAGATTGCATTTAATAATATAAATGATAATTGTTTATTTTTTAACAATTTACAAAATGCAAAATGAACAAAAAAAAGCAAGATGTAAATCAAACCAATATTTGTTGTTACTGCACTTCAAACCAGCATCAATTCTTATAGGTACATTTGCACAAAGTCAGGGATTTTGTAGAATTATAGTGAGGTGTCTCATCAACCAGTTGAACCAAACAGGTGCTAATGATCATCAATTTCACAAGTAGGTTGAAACAGTCATTAAGTGAAAAAGATATAGCTGTGTAGGAGGCTTAAAACTGGGTAAGGAACAGCCAAACTCTGCTACAAGGCTGAGGAAGTGGAAGACAGTTTCATGGCATACACCATGGCATACAAGACGACACAGGGTAGTTGTACTGCATCAGCAAGTAACAAATTACTTAAACCTGAATCCCTGATGGGGGGAAACTAACTTAAAATATTTATTCATTCACTCCTTCTTACTCCTCTAACGTGGTCACGGGGTGGTTTTCCACATTCCCATCCAGTGGAGAATGTTTCGGGCGCTGGGCAGATACACCCAAGACAGGGTGCCAATCTATCACTGGGCACACACTCACTCACACACACACACACCCACACACACTATATGGGGCAATTTCATTTACTGTAAATCTAAGTTTTTGGACTGTGGGTGAAAACCGGAGAACCCAGCGGAAACCCACATGTACACGGGGAGAACATGGAAACTCCACCCAGATTGGGATTCAAACCTAAAATCCAAGAATTGAGAGGCAAACATGCTAACCACTAAGCTACCATGCCACATGTAAATACCACAATCTTTTTTATGTAATATGTATATGTAATATGTATAGAGTTTTACTGTGTGTTAATTACACACAGTAAAAAATCATGAAAGATCACTTAAAATCATAGTGTGGTTGCGTTGATAATCCAATAAAGCATACACATATATTTTTTTCCAAAGGTGACATTGAAGGAGCATCAACACAGAACGATGATTGGAGTAAGAATGAGGCTTATGGACCAGAAGCGATTTTGTATGCAGATCAAAAAGGCACCATTTTGGATCATTCTATACTACAAAGAGATACAGGATGTAAGAGAAATAATCCATTCAGATGTTGCTCTCGGTGCTCTCAATTTGGGGTGAATGAACAGGAAGCTAAAAGCCTCAGGTGGCAAACAGAAGTCTATAAATCAGCAGGCCACTCCACTGCAATGAAAGAAAGACAGGAGCGCCAAATCAATCAGCAGCAGGCAAAACTGCAGGCGCCACCGAGACAACCAACTACTGATCTGACTATACCTGAATACATCACGCACACCCAGGCTGACTGATGACTGTAGCTTCCAACTATATCAAATGTATTATAATCCAGTCAGTGAGAAGTATACAGTGATGCAGGTACAGGTCAAGGTGTAGTTTGTTTTGGCATTTATTCATACCCAAAGATATTTTACAGAAAAATATACAAATTACAAATAAATAGCAACTGCTGAAATGTTTCCGGATGTTCTAGACATCATCATGAACTATATGAACTTCAGAACAAAGTGGAAAAAGCAAAGTGAGAAACCCGCTGTTGCACCCCGTGCTGTCCATCCTTCACATCCCACCAAGCGTGTTTGGAGAACGATCATTGTCATTTACTCTTTCGGGTTATAAACTTAAGGGCTGCCGTGACCATTTGTGACATACTGGTTTTAACGGAACCAAGCTAAGAGTTCAGACGTTGTAGTCGGGAGCTTTGCCCTGCGGCTGCCTCAAGCGGATTTGCAGAGTGATGAAAGCTCCCACGGCCACGTGGAAGAGGACCTGCCACACGTTCCGCAGCTCATACAGGTACATGTTGCACAGGCAGATGAGGGCAAAGGCCAGGAATGATCTCATGTTCCTCCATATAGAGAAGTAGGCGAATAAGTAGCACTGCACAGATAAGAGAAATGAGAAAGTGGGCTGTAAACAATCAAACAGACTGAACATTTATTAAACTAAAACATAACGTTCGGACCAAAGTTACGACGTGTTCATTTTTTAAATCGAGTCACATAAACTTCTCTTTTGATTACAGTTTGTTAATCATTTGGAAGTTGTAGATACTAATTATTGGGTTTGTACTAATATTTGTAAGGGGGCACTAATACTATTGCCCATTATTGCTGTATAAAAGACTTAAGCTTACTTATTTAAATAGCACTTTTCTCACAATAGTTTATTGTCTTAGCTTTGCAACTTAACTTGAGCTGTTATTGATAGCAATTATTGAGACGGATGTAGAATTGCAAGTCAGTCACTCATGCATGGACGCATGCACATAAGGGTTATGAAGCTGGTGTTTGGAAATTCAAGGATTCAAGGAGACGTTCATTTACGTAACTTGTGGTACATGAAATGTAAACGAAATTCCATTCACGGACCCAGTTTACCCTAAGTAGTAGAATTAAATTTAAATATTACGTTAGAAAAAAATAGAAAAAAAATAATAAAATGCATGTAAAATGAGGCTTAGCATAGTCCCGTTAATATAATAATGGCATTCCTTAGAAAAACAATGTTTTGAAGTCAGTGAAATATACACTATATTGCCAAAAGTATTTGTTCACCCATCCGAATGATCAGAATCAGCCAGTCCTTCTCGTCCAACATCAGTGTGTGAGATCACAAATGCACTTCTGGAAGACTGGTCCAAAATTCCCATTAACACACTTCTAATGGACCTCCTTCCCAAAAGAGTTGAAGCTGTTCTAGCTGCAAAGGGTATACCGACGTCATATTGAACTCTATAGATTAGGAATGGGACGTCACTTAAGGCAGGTGAGCATATACTTTTGGCATTATAGTGTACATTGGGCACCTGCACTTCTGCACAAAACCTGAATATATCTATTTTGTATGCAAAAAAATGATAATTTTCTAAAGCACTGTGCTATTTCCATTAAACAACAGTTTCTATATGAGTGCTTGGAGGTTACACACATTCAGCAGCAGTTTCCTCATTTGGCCTTTACACTCAGAGACTTACCCGGACTCCCTGAATCTTTAATGATGTATTGAACTATAGATGGTGAAAGATTTAAATACTTTGCAATCTTGCACTGAGGAACACTGCAGTGGACAAAGGTAACTACTTCTTATCCTTCCTTGCAAGGACTCAAGCATTATCTTAAACTTTTTTATACTTATCTTTTGACAAACTATACCGTTACCAGTTAAAGTGTGAGACTTTGCAGAACTGTGTAACTCCTTAGTATTATTTTAATTCATGCTAACAAGTTTAAGTAGGTAAGAACCTTCTATACTGCTGTCCAAGGGTTAACAGCACTGTAAATTTGAGGTTGATCTTAACTAATAACTAAAATAAATTGGTTGTCATGCCAAATTGCCCTATAGAGTTGAACACGTATGGTATCATTTTTAAATGTAAATATTTCATTCATTTATTTATTATCTTTTGCTTAATCCTCTACTTGGATCCAGGGAGGTTCCCCATGCCCATTCATGCACATTTTAGATGCCTATCTTGCTCGGCACACTCACTCAAACGGACACATAATCACACACAATATGGGGCAAATTAGAGCATTTAATATACCTTGAATCCATGAGTTTTATGACTGTAGGAGGAAACCGGAAAACTCGGCGGTAACCCATGCAGACACAGGGAGGACATGGAATCTCCACCCAGCACTGAGAGGGGAGCATGCTAACCACTAAGACATCGTGCCGCCCCTTAAATACCAATATTGACCAATGTTTATATATTAACAATACTAATTATGTTCTCATTTAAACTTTAGAAAAAATATTTTTATACAGGCCACATTCTATGATTTCTATTCTTGTCAATAATTTAAAATCAGTTTGTTTGTTTGGGTTTGAACATCATGAATTAGCTTTCGGCCTTGCTCACGGCAAAGGGTGAGTTATAGTGTATATAGACTTATTATAAAGTTACAATTGGGCCTTGATTCCAATCAAGTCGAGGAACATTAAGATTTTTAGGGCATTTATTTGGTCTAAAGCAGATTTTATATCTTAAGGGTTAAGGCTCTTAAACGTTTGTTTCTTATAAAATAAGTAAATAAATAGTAACCATTCATTAAAATGTGTAAAAGTTTGCTCCCCAGAGCAGATATAGCCACAAAAATATCAATAGTATTTGGAATTTTATTAGTGACGGCTAATCTTTTGCATAATACGGTACCTATAACCCAGCTACAACACATATTACTGCTGTTAGGCTTTATTACACTGTTTATTATTATTAACACAGTACATTTGTCTACATATAATACTTCTGCTACTGATGCACTTATACTGTCACAGCGATGGATTGGGTTACAGCTATTTCGGTGTCATTGACATATTTGAAATGAATTATCATGCAAATAACCTCAGTCAGGCATCCCGAGAGAGTTCCTTTTCAATGGTCTATGTATATTTGTTCCAATACTATCATATCCGGCACGATCAGTCTAGCAGTACTGCAATATTTATTTATTTTATTTTCTCCATTGAAATAACAAAACCTTTTCTTTTTCTAATCTCGTTTTCCTTGCCACTTTGAAATGTGAGGCCCCACGTGCGCCAAGTTATTACTTGGTAGCCTAATATGTAATTGAATGAAGCATAAACCTAGATCACATCTTTACCACATTACATATCTGTGCAAAAAAAATCTGATGTTGCGAAGCAAGATGCTGGAATGATTATATTTGATACATATTTTGTTATTGACAACAATACTGATTTCCTCAAATGCATTATTAGATACCCCAGTCAAAGATAAAAATGTACCTGTGGGGTACCTCAGCTCAGCACCTTTAATGTGTAAAACAAATTTCAACCAAAAAAAAAGGACTCTTGTAGTATAAATGGCTTTTCTATAGCAATAAAACACTTAAGTAACATCAGCACTGCTGCTGGCTTTTTTTCGAAAAGGAGGCTAAAAGCAGCATCCCTCTCCTCCGCACTGATGGAAATGGATGCTGTTAGTCACAAGTGCACATGATGGACGACTTTTACTTACCTGATACAGACAGGCAGCCGTCCCCAGGAAAAAGGCAATCACGTAATTAAAGTTTTCTTCCTCATTCTGCAGATGGAGCAGGAAAAAGGGAAATGCTGCATTAAGGAATTATCCACCATAAGGAAATTACTGTAAGATATCCTGTATTACACACTTACATCAATGAAAGCTGTTGTAAAATAAGTACAGCTCCTCTACTGCAGTGCTTAAATATTTTACAGTTCCTGACTAAATGACTGTTAAAGATAGCGCGTAGATAAGTTGGTGGCATTTCCGTATAGGACATCAGCATTTAACATCTTAATGTGAGTATTCTAAATAAAGAGAAGTCTAGTGGTTTTGATGGAAGTTTACACCAATTGAGTATAATCTACTGTTTTGTAATTATTATACACGCCGGGTGTGGTAACTCAGTGGTTAGGGCATTGGCTTATCAATCAGAAGGTTGTGGGTTCAAATCTTAGATCCACTGAAGTCATCAGTGTGGGTCCTTGAGCAAGACTCTTAATCCTCATTGCTCTAGGATGCTGTATCAACCCTGTGCTCTGACCCCAACCAATTTGGGATATTCACTTTGGGATAAAAGCGTCTGCTAAATGACCAAAGATTAAATAAATTAATTTATTAATAATGTAAAAACTGGCAGCATGGAATGGTTACAATGGGTTTGTAAGATTTAAATTCTTTATGCTTGGATGTCTTCCTTGGTCTCTCAATATGTTTTGCTTTTATGACTATGATTTGCATTTTGGGGGCTATTTGAGAGAACAACTTTTGCACCACTTCATTCTGTACTTCCTTCTCAAAGCAATTAATAATCCTTTCCACTGTTTCAATTGAAAACATTATAGTTTGTATGTTTTTCTTTTAATTAAATCAAGTCCAACAGCTCATTGAGGAGCTACAAAATATTCTTGCAGCTCCTCAATGAGCTGTTGGACTTGATTTAATTAAAAGAAAAACATACAAACTATAATGTTTTCATTATAGAATAAAGAAGTTTAGTAGTTGTGATGGAAGTTCACACCAATTGAGTATAATCTACTGTAATTATTACACACACCGGGTGTGGTTAGGGTGTTGGGCTATCAGTTCAGAAGGTTGTGGGTTCAAATCCCAGATCCACTGAAGTTACCACTGTGGGTCCTTGAGCAAGACCCTTAACCCTCATTACTCCAGGAATGCTGTATCAACCCTGTGTTCTGACCCCAACCAATTTGAGATATTTTTAAGTCGCTTTGGATAAAAGCATCTACTAAATGACCAAATAAATGAATAAATTATTAATGTATAAACTGGTAGCATGGAACGGTTAGGTTTGTTAGATTTAAATTCTTAATGCTTTGATGCCTTCCTTGGTCTCTCAATATGTTTTGCTTTTATGACTATGATTTGCATTTTGGGGGCTATTTGAGAAAGCTGTGAAAACCTGGGCCTGGGAACTAATAACTTTTGCATCACTTCATTCTGTACTTCCTCTTAAAGCAATTAATAAAGGATTATAATAAACACGGTTTCAAAAGAAAACTTTATAGTTTGTATGTTTTTCTTGTAATGAAAAAGTCCAACAACTCATTAAAGAGCTGCAAGTATGTTTTGTGTCACATCTGGGAGTTTATGTCTAAATAAAGAGAAGTCTAGTAGTTGGGGTGGAAGGTTTTTTCGAGTATAAAATATAACAATTAACTGGCAGCATGAAGGTGCAGTGGTTAGAGTTTCCACCTCATAGCAAGAAGGTCCCAAGTTCAATTCGATGGGTCAGTTCTGTATGGAGTCTGCATGTTCCTCTTACTCTAGCGTGGTATTTTATTATTATAAAATCCTGGTTTCCTTCCAAATTCCAAATAATTGCTGATGGGTAAATAAGAAATATTTAATTGCCCCTATGACTGTATTGTTAAAAACTGTTTTTATCATCAAGAAGCTTATGTTTTCATATTGTATGAAAAAACAACAAGAATGATATTAAAAATCAGCAATGTGCTATTGAAAATAAATTTAATAAAAATGACTTTAAACAACTTACCTGCAATATGCTCTCAATAGCATGGACTCCTCGTAGCAAATTGAGTGCAGCACATAGAACACTCAGGACACACGCTACAACACCAGACAAGGTCACCGGCTCCAGAACATGATTAGGCGCTGCAGGTCATAAAAAGCAGATCTTAAATGCCACAAACTGTGATTTTGCAAATGTTTAAACAAGAACAAAGCCATGAAGCCAGTTGGGTGATTGACCATCATCTACCTGTTAGGAGAATGGAATGAAGTCACAGAGCTTTTTTTTTTTTTTTTTTTTTTTTTAAGAAGGAAAGTTTAACATCTACACTGAGTTAATCTGTTTTTTTTTTACTAAACTGGTCAAGTGGAATACATCCCAAATTACTGCACATTTTCTTTTTATTACACAGCTCCTTACGAAAGAAATGTAACAATATAATAATATTAAAATTGTGGTAAAATCTGTGACATCAATGGTCTATTACATAGAAATACATGCAAAATGCTATAATTAACCAATTAAAATTCAGCATTTTAAAATCACTATAGTTAAGGAATAGGCAACTTAAGGTGTGTATTTCGTTTCATTACATGACAGTATGATAACTAATATTAAACGGAACACATGTAGACTTAGGGTTTTTTATCACAGATGAATTATATGGAACTTTGGATGATACCTATGCCTTTATATTTGTAAGCCGTGCTTGGAGGGAAGCCATAAGATGAGCTCAGATCTTCAAGAGAAAGCTGGAATGGGGGCCGCAGCCTGAGCTCGATCTGCATATCAGAGAGATCGATTTTGGTAGAGAGAGAACGTGGACTGTTGAACCGCTGCTTGGTCTTCTGAATGAAGCCGTCTGTGAAAAGAAAACTCAAACTTACACAACATCAAATTGAAACATCAAAAACATGAGGTCTATATTTATTCTGTAGCCTTCAGATATTTCTAAAATGAGGCACAAATATAAGCCCTTGCAAATATGAGAGAATCTCCACACTCAGAGAATATGTGGCTGGATTTTGACCTAATAATAAATGGGAGAGAATTAAAATGCTGTTAAACACATCATTTATCAATGTGGAAAGAAAAATGCTAATGCAATCAATAAAAATGTCATTTGTTTTACTACAACGTGGATTTTTCTGAACTGCACTAATAAAAAGAAATAAATCTGTTTTTGTCATGGGCCATTTTTTAAATTTCAACCATCTATCTTTGACATATTTACATGTTATGTAATATTATGTAGTATAATAATCCAGGATAATCTTTTGGTCTTATGCAGTTTCATGACATCACATTTCATCATCAGTCCGTGATTGCTTGTCTTTAGTCCAGTGTAACCATGTTTTCTTCGGTTTACATGTTTTTTTTGTTTACGTGCTCGTATCACCTGGCTTTCCTATAGACAAATATTATTATAGATAAATATTTTTGTCCTGTCTCTTCACAAACATCGTATCCACCAATTTGCTTTTTATTTGTATTGTCGTTAAAAAAAATGTAGATTTAAATTTTGAATTCCTGAGGACGTCTTTGGTCTCTCAATACGTTTTGCCATTATTAATATGACTATTACTTTTTTGGGGAATATCTGAGAAAGCAGAGACAGTTTGGAAATAGGAACAACTACCTTTTGCAACTCTTCGTATTGTACTTCCTTATCAAAGCAATTAATAATTCTTTTCATGGTTTCATTAGAAAACTCTATTGTTTGGACCATGTTTTCCTTTAATTAATCAAGTCTGACAGCTCATTAAGGAGCTGCAAGGATGTTTTATGTCACATCTGGGATTTTTTTTTATTGTTTGCTAAAAATTGAAAGCTTTGCTGATTATCCTGTGTGGTGATTCCAGGATTTTCCCCGAGGCTGTATTTTCGGAGTAGAATCCAATAATGGCTAAACACAGGAAGTGGAAGCTGGTACTTATAAATTATTGTTGAACAAAATTATTCAGTCATGTTTAGAATTACTGGGCCATTTGGTAAAGATGAGAAATATGTGATTAACTGGCTTACTCTTTCAACAAAACAGCTCTTGTGTAAAAGAGTGTGCGATCTTAAATAATAATCACCACAAAAAGCAATAATTTATTACTTGAGTGTAAATACAGAATGGAAATAACTGAAATAGAAAAAGAGGTTAAATTACTCATGTACTAATTAACCTGTGGAAGGTTCTTGTCTATTTGCTTGATTACATACAGATGGTGACCTTTTTTTTTAGCCAGGCAGTGTAATTACTCGTTCAATTAATGTTACCATTAAAGCACAAATATGAGCTGACTTGTGCATTGTTACAGTATAATGCTGTTAAAAGCTAAAATACTAAAATATTTTGCATATGCTGAGTAATACTTCTTATAATAATAAAAAATAATAATAATAATGATGATGATGAAGAAAATGACAAATCCGTTTCAGTATTCAGCACCATCATGAAAAAAACATCCCTGGTATATACATTTGTTAAAAAGCAGAATATGACACACTTTGTATCAGATCACAATTTTTTTTTATTTTTGTTAAATAAAGGTTTGAAATAAACTAATTTAGTTAATTATTAATTAATTAATTTAGATAATTATTCATTCATTCATTCATTCATTATCTCCCGCTTTATCCTCTATTAGGGTCGCGGTGGGGTTCCCCATGTCCATCCAGGGGAGAACGTCTCGGGCGCTGGGCAGATGCAGGACAAGGCGCCAATCCATCGCTGGGCACACACTCACTCACACAGACACACTCTATATGGGGCAATTTTGAGAATTCAATTGACTTGATCCATGTTTTTGGACTGTGGGAGGAAACCAGAGAACCCGGAGGAAACCCACGCAGACACGGGGAGAACATGAAAACTCCACCCAGATGGAGATTCGAACCGGGAATCCCTAGCGCTGAGAGGCGAAGGTGCTAACCACTAAGCCTTTAGATAATTATTAATTAATTAATTTAGTTAATTTCAGTTTGTGGGTCTTATCTATCCACAAAGATCACTAGTAGACTGGTGAATTGTTCATGTACAGTCATGCCTTGCTATAGTACAGGTCACTTGTAGATTCACTGAATCAAGAGATATGATATATATATCATATATATATATATATATATATATATATATATCATACATCAGCGCTAAGAGGCCATTCCCAGCGCTAAGAGGCCATTCCCCCCCCCCCACAACCCTAGTAGAGGATAACTCTAGTAGAGGATAAAGCAGAAGATAATGGATGAATGGGTTCTTTTGTGTACTTAAAGGACACTTTAATGATTTAAGCCAAATTAATTGCACGAGTACAAGTAGAGAACTTACCAAACTCAATAATGGAGTATGGCCGGACAGCACCTTGAATACGCTTCGAATCATATGTGTCTAAGAACTCCCTCTGCAGCTCATCCAAAAAGCAGAAGGCCAAGACATTGGGATAGTTCTCTGTGCAAATCATCATGTAGCCTATTCCCAGACAGCTGGTGAAGCTGAGTCACAAACACAGAAAGCATTAGTTAGCCACATAAGTGTTAACATTTGACCTCTTTTTTATCCTGTTCGATGGTATTAATAAAAGTAACATCTATAAGGAGGTGATTTGGACTACAGACCACAGAACTGAAGTTTCAAGTTACCACAACTTTCAATAACTTCAAACTTGATATCCCCACTTGGCTCGGGATAAGGGTGTTCTGTTCATGTGATTTATTTTATTATTTAGCAATAATTTGGGTATAACTGTGCCCGTGTCGAGCAGTCAACATAAGAAATATAGGAAAATGCCAGCTTACGCTAGAAGATGAGAGAAAATAAACATATAGATTCTGTTAATACACTCAAAGCGTTACACCTCGCTGTTACATTCTTTTCATCAATTATGCCTGCTGCTATAGCTACTTTTCTTCAAAATGCACTTAACTCAACAGCCTCAAAGAGAAACAAGGCAGATTTTGTCACTGCGTCCCTTTCCATTAATGTCTATGCAGAGAGATGAAACAAATCTATGACTCACATCCCCAGGAGTCCAAAAAAGTGGGGGATGTCTCATTTGTGCTTACGTTTGAAGTTTATAATGATGAATAGCAGCAGCCTTGAGTGCCGGGCTTCAAAACAGATATTCCCAAGGTTCTCACAGGAGCAATTCATTGGTTTACAGTGATTAGACTACTAATTTAAATACCCCCACCCTCATACCTTTAAAAAAAAAAAAAAAAAAAAATCATGGTCATTTACACAGACTGAGAAAACAAGTTTTATATAAAAGAAAATTGATAGCCAGATGTAGCAAAAGTCAGTCTTGGTGATGCAACAAATATTAATCTTATAAAAATCTTTATAGAGGACCCTTAATCCACAGCTCATATAGTTTTATTTGTCATTAAACATTAACTGCATTGTTCAAATAAATCAGTGAGGTATCGGTAACATTCATCCAGACCTTTTACATATAAAAACAAACAAGCATACAGGTTTCTACTGCTTTTCTCAACAAAGATGACCCATATATATATATATATATATATATATATATATATATATATATATATATATATATACAGGCGGCATGGTGGCTTAGTGGTTTGCACGTTCGCCTCTCAGCACTAGGGATTCCCGGTTCGAATCCCCATCTGGGTGGAGTTTCCATGTTCTCCCCGTGTCTGCGTGGGTTTCCTCCGGGTTCTCCGGTTTCCTCCCACAGTCCAAAAACGTGGATCAAGTTAATTGAATTCTCAAAAAATTGCCCCCTATAGAGTGTGTCTGTGTAAGTGAGTGTGTGCCCAGCGATGGATTGGCGCCCTGTCCTGGGTCTATCTGCCCAGCGCCCGAGACGTTCTCCCCTGGATGGGCATGGGGAACCCCACCGCGACCCTAATAGAGGATAAGCGGGAGATAATGAATGAATGAATATATATATACACACACACACACACACATCATGTTAACGCAAACAACTACTCAGCCAATTACATGGCTGCAAATCAATGCATTCAGGGATGTATAGGTGGTAAAGACAACCTGCCGAAAAACAAACCAAGCATCAGAATGAAGAATAAAAGCGAATAAGTGACTTTGAACGTGGCATGGTTGTTGGTACCAGACAGGCTGGTGTGATTATTTCAGAAACTGCTGATTTACTGGGATTATCACGCACAACCATTTCTTGGGTTTACAGAGAATAGAGGGTTTAAAGAGAAAATATCCAGTATGGGGCAGTTGCCATGTTTAAGTGAGAGGTCAAAGGAGAATGGGCAGCAGAGGACCACACCAGGTACCACTCCTGTTAGCTAAGAACAGAGAACTGAGACTATAATCCACACAGGCTCACTGAAAATAGGTAAATAGGCTGCCCATGTCCGCGTGTACCCAACGTCTGATGGAAACTTCCAGCAGGATAATGAACTGTCACAAAGCTTATATCAACTCAAATGGGTTTCACGGTATGGGAGTTCACTGTACTCCAATGGCCTCCACTGGTACTAGCACCTTTGGGATGTGGCGAAATGGGAGATTCACATCAAAGATGACAAATCTGCAACAACTCTGTGATGCAATCATGTACATACGGATTAAAATCTTTGTTTCAAACACATTGTTATAAAGTATGCCATGAGGAATTACAATGGTAAATCAATTTTGAAATGAAGTTGTAAGAAGCACACAGTAAATGTTATATTCAGCTATTACAAATTTATTAGAAACATAAATTGATAAATCTGTTAGTTTCATTGTCTTAATAATGTACTGCTGAAGAGATGCAAGAACCATGCAACTGATTTGCCATTTATAAATGATGTGAGCATGAATACAAACTTGTGATGATTACCCCACCACAAGCTACACCTACCTAATTAATCATAAAGTCTGTTATTAGAGTTCATCGGCTAAAACCTGTACCGGAATATAAAAAAATAGGGAACCTGGGCTTTACTTACTTTATATTGTAGGGGCCAGACTTGATAAAGCAGCGGTTAGGAAACTGGTGGATTTTTTTAGAAAGGGTTTTGAGGTGCTTCTTTGTCTCCTGAAGTCCTTTGTCTTGTTCATAGTCAGTGGAAGCAGAAAGTGGCAGGCCATCTTTAACCCGCACCACCGAGGCAAAGAGGATCATAGACATCTTACAGTAGAGATCTTTGGACATGAGGGTAAACGGAACACACATCAAAAAGACAGCACTGATCCAAACAATCTGACACTTCTGTCAGACACACAGTTTTAAAAAAAAACTAAAAGAAAACCTAATGGTTGTATGTATTGTAATGATTATGCATTATGGTTCCACACTGGCTTTATGTATTTGAAGTATTACATTTCCTGTAATATGTTTTGCAGAAGAAACCATGAACACAACGTTTTTCCCATTTGTTTCTCCTTTTTTTTTTTTTTTTTTTTT
>JAFMOD010000291.1:0-24738 GCA_019802435.1 Corydoras maculifer | reverse complement strand
TTTTTTTTTTTTTTTTTTTTTTTTTTTTTTTTTTTACAATTTATGGTTCCTGTTTAGAGTATTACTTTTTGAAATAATTTTATATACAGCACAACCCGATGCCAGTTCACACAATGAATAATAATGATTACGTGCTGTTTAAGTACATGATTCATTTGAAAACCTGCTTTCTGACTAAAATGGGTGTATCTGCCCAGTGCCCAAGACGTTCTCCCCTGGATGGGCATGGGGAACCCCCCGCGACCCTAATAGAGGATAAAGCGGAAGATAATGAATGAATGAAAAATGAGGTTTAGGATTGTCATATGACTTCTTTTAAAATATATTTTTGTATAAGGTTTAATGGAGAGCAAAGTAAAAAGTAAGGTGTCCTTTAAGAGTATTGTAAAATTGTGATTTTGTGTGAAGTAACTAATAGCTAGCTCACTACATTTTACAAGTAGCTTGTCCAACACTGCTGACGTATTTGAACCAACATTGACCCTCAATAAAAAGTCTAACATTTTAGGGTTAGGAATTTAGGACACATTTCTCTTACCAGAACGTAATTGTGGAATCTTAAAAAATCGTCTGACAACTTGCAGCAAATGCGTTCTGCAATTCAACCTGGAATCTTTCTAAGTGACATTACATTAATTTGTATTACTATGACAACCACCACTCTCAACATTCCAAATTTTTGACTGTAAACAGTGTAGGATTTATGCAACCCAGAAATATTATTAATATATTATTATTATAACAAAATATATTATTACTAGTTTTAACATATTTAGGTGGTTTTTACTCAATTCGACTATTATGCAAATTAGTTCTAGCGAGTTCTAGCGACTTTTAAGATAGCGAGCGAGTAGCTACAGTTTCCTCACTGAGGAGTTGGGGACACAGACTCCTATGAGTTTTATTGTTAAGCTTGCATGATAACAGAGTGGGAAACAGTGGGGAACATGAACATAAAATATTGTTGCGCTTCGCTAATTACAAGGGGCCGGTGTGAGCCAAAAACGGCAGGGCAGATTTTTCCCCCAGTCCAGCCCTGCAGAGATGTATTTTTTTTAATAATATTAAAATTAAAAACCTCTTTTGCCGGTAATTCAACATGCAAATTTAATTAATGTCATTATAAAATGTGAATTGGCGCCCTGTCCTGGGTGTATCTGCCCAGCGCCCGAGACGTTCTCTCTTGGCATTATAACCCCCCCGCGCGTGCGACCCTAATAGAGGTTAAAGCGGGAGATAATGGATGGATGGATGGATGGATATAAACAAACGATTACAGATTTACTATTTAACCAGGTCATCCTGTTCTTGTGCAAGACAACTATATACCCAGCAGACTTCCTAAATAGAATCAAGAACAAGTTGACCAATTTTTTTTTTATACTCTTTGGAACTTAGTTCACAGCATTTGACAAAACAAGCAAGCAATTAAGCACCTCATGAACCATGGTAGAACATGCTATTCTGCTCCTATTTTATTTACTGCTGTCTATGATTCTCTGTTTAAATACTCTAAATGCTAAGCCTTTTTTTGCCTAAAAGAAGAATTTGGCATCAGTCACAACACTCTCGATTTAAAATTCATTTCTTAATTTCTGACTGAATGGCTCCACCGACAAGAACAAAAGGCTGTGTAAGCACTGCATAAGTGGTCTTTGAAACATGATATTATGTCCTCCTAGAACGTGTAATAGGACCAATAGTTTGTTCTAGTTTAGTGAATCTCGTGGCTGAGATTTGATCTTTGATAAAGCTGTTAATGATAAAAAAAAGCACTGTGTTTAATTAAAGAACATATTTAAACATAAAAGGTTTTTATTTTTCATTATTTAGGAAAAGTTTTACGTTTATTTTCCTGAAACAGCCCATAAGCAAAGAAAACTGAATGTTTTGATTTGCCATTTTTTACTTTTGTGGAAAAGCACATTTTTTGCAGAATGTTCAGAGCTGTAATGTTTATAGGGAGCAAAGTTTTTTTTAAGTTATAGAAAGTTTAAGTTTATTTATTGTGGAATAATATTGCTGCAGCTACAACAATTACGGGATGGAATCTTGATTTTATTGGACTGGCAGTCCTACAGGACGCCCTCAATGGACTTATATAGTTTTCCAATTGTTAAATATGGGTCACCTGATCATCACACAATCTGTACATTAGTGTCCTACACTGGTGATGCTGCCCGGCCGCTCAAGGAGGATGCGTTTCTTCCCTAAGATTACAACATAACAGGGAGTTTTTTTTCTTGCTACTGTCGCTTCGGCTTGCTCTTTGGGGGTTTAAACACTGTAAAGCTGTTTTATAACAATGTACCATTGTAAAAAAGCGCTATATAAATAAATTACTTAAACCTGAACTTGAGTTTAGGCCACGACCTAAAGTGCGCTTTAAGTTTGAAACTAATTTCCATTACATTACATGACATTAAATTTAGTCAACGCTTTTATCCAAAGCAACTTACAAATGAGAACACCACGAGTCAGTATTTATGGAAAATCAGCTACAGTGTAGAATTATTAAACTTGATCATTATCCTATCCCATTACATACACCCCCCCCCCCACATCTTTATATCAGGTGTTTGTGAAAGAGATGTGTTTTCAGTTGTTTCTTAAAGATGCTAAGTGGTGACTCCTTACAGAGTAAGCAGGCTTTAGCCTGAAGACATTAGGACCCTGGACAGCGACACTCTTAAGTAAACAAACTTCCTCGCGTTGTCTTGTTTACATTAAATATCATTTTAATTTCATCTGAAATCACTGCCTAATTCCACGCACTGCTTTAATCTCAACAAACACCTTGTGAATGACTGTTCAGACCGTGTCCCAAATCTTTAACTCGCTTACTACATAGAGTGTATCCAACAACATGCTAGTGCACTTCATCGGCACACGTCGTAGTCAGCTAGCGTTCGGTTTGGAACGCAACCCGCTAACTAGCTTTAGCCTATCTCCAGCGGCGGAAAAACAAACGTATTTATTGAATTACCACACGATTGTAAAACTTCATCTTCAGTTGCGCAGTCGGATGACATTTTTCACCAGCTACCGTCCTTATACAAATACATAGGTAAGAAGCTTATAGTTATGAAGTTTTGAACTATATAGTCATGAAGAATAATGGCATTGAAACAAGCCCGTTAGCAAGTTTACCAGTTTATATGAAATAACTCTTCACCCGAAAAGTCTATTAAAGGATAAACAAGATAAATGTTGGAGCTTAATGCGCGCTTTTCATCTGCGTGATCATCTAAGGTACTGTTTCATTGTGTTGCATATGAAATGTCAACAAATGCCATTCATTAAATGCAGTGTAAGCCAACCTTATAGTGAGCATTCCTTGCTGATCAGAAGTCAGAAGTCAGAGGTGTGTGTGAGTGAGTGTGTGTTTGCAGGTGCTCTAGTGCACAAACGTGTGCATGATGATTCCTGGCTGTCCTCTTCCTGCCTAGTGTTTACGTGGCTTCTGCAAATGCATTATGGGTAAAAGCAGCAGAGTCACAGGGGGCTATTACACAGTCTCATATCGTTCTCATTCTGTTTAGTTTCAAGGCAAAAGCAACCACTTACAGTTCCCATTAGCAGACACTCATCTAGCCAGATATGACAATCAAACATAACTGATCATTTAACATCCATCCATTCTGCTTAGGAATCGAGGGGGGGGGGGTTCACACACAAACACACACAAACACACACACACACACACACACACACACACACATTATGGGGAAATTTGGAGAATTCAATTGACTTTGATCCATGATCCATGTTTTTGGACTGTGGGAGCAAACCGGAGAACCCGGAGGAAACCCACACGGTCACGGGGAGAACAATGGAAGCTTCACCCAGATCGGCCAATCGATAAAGGCAAAAGCAAACACGTAAACTTACAGTTTCCATTAGTCCTCATTAGTAGACACTTATCTACTCAGATATAACCGATCATTTATCCATCCATCCATTATCTTCTGCTTAATCCTAGCGACTAGGATCGTGGGGGGTTCACCATGCCCATCCAGGGGAGACCGTTTGCACCCAGGACTCTGGGCACACACACGCTCACACAGAAACACACTTTATCCGTGTGTTTAACTGAGGCAATCTGGAACATTCAATATTCCTGTTTACATTGATCCATGTTTTTGGACTGTGGGAGGAAAACGAAAAATCCGGAGGAAACCCATGCGGACAACATGGAAACTCCACCCAGATTGGGATTCGAACCAGGAATCCCTAGCACTGAGAGGGCGAACATGCTAACCACTAAGCCACCGTGCCGCCCATCATTTTAACTTATATATATATATATATATATATATATATATATATATATATATATATATATATATATATATATATATATATATATATATATATATATATATATATATATATATATATATATATATATATATATATATATAAAACTATATATATAAGTTATAACTATATAACTACAGTGCCTTGCGAAAGTATTCACCCCCTTTACATTTTTCACATTTTGTTACCTCACAACCTGGAATTCAAAGGGAATATTTAAGGGTCTGCATCATTTAATTTACAGAACATGCCTACAACTTTCAACATTTAACATTTTTTTTATTGTGAAGCGAACAACAAATAGGACAAAATAACTGAAAACATCGGTGTGCATAACTATTCACCCCCGTAAGTCAGTACTTTGTAGAGCCACCTTTTGCAGCAAATACAGCTGCAAGTCGCTTTGGATAAGTCTTTATGAGCTTGCCATGAGGAATTTTTGTCCATTCCTCGTGGCAAAACTGCTCTAGCTCCTTCAAGTTAGATGGTTTCCATTGGTAAACAGCAATCTTCAAGTCTGACCACAGATTCTCAAATGGATTAAGGTCTGGGCTTTAACTAGGCCACTCCAATATGTTTACACGTTTCCTCTTAAACCACTCAAGTGTTGCTTTAGCAGTATGCTTTGGGTCATTGTCCTGTTGGAAGGTAAATCTTCACCCTAGTCTCAGATCACTGACAGACGTAAACAGGTTTTGCTCAAGAATATCCCTGTATTTAGCACCATCCATCTTCCCCTCGACTCGGACCAGTTTTCCAGTCCCTGCTTCTGAGAAACATCCCCACAGCATGATGCTTCCACCACCATGTTTCACTGTGGGGATGGTGTTCTTGGGGTGATGAGATGTGTTGGGTTTGCGCCAGACATAGTGTTTTCCTTGTTCAATTTTGGTCTCATCTGACCACAGTACCTTCCTCCATACATTTTGGGAGTCTCCCACATGCCTTTTTGCAAACTCGAAACAAACCTTCCTATTTTTGCCTTTAAGTAAAGGTTTTTTTCTGGCCACTCTTCCATAAAGCCCAGCTCTATAATGTGTACTGCTTATTGTGGTCATATGGACAGATACTCCAGTCTCTGCTTGGGAACTCTGCAGCTCCTTCAGGGTTACCTTTGGTCTCTGTGCTGCCTCTCTGATTAATGCCCTCCTTGACCGGGCTGAGAGTTTTGGTGGGCGGCCCTCTCTTGGCAGGTTTGCTGTGATACCATGTTCTTTCCATTTGATGATGATGGATTTGATGGTGCTCTGGGGGATCATCAGAGATTTGGATATTTTTTTATAACCCAACCCTGACTTATACTTCTCTACAACTTTATCCTTGACTTGCTTGGAGAGCTTCTTGGTCTTCATGGTGGTGTTTGGTTAGCTTAAAGGTGTTGCAGCCTCTGGAGCCTTTCAGAAAAGGTGTATATACTGACAGATCATGTGACACTTAGATTGCACACAGGTGGCCTTCATTTTACTAAGCATGTGACTTCTGAAGGTAATTGGTTGCACCAGAACTTTTTAGGGGCTTCATAACAAAGGGGGTGAATACATATGCACATGCCAATTTTCAGTTTTTTATTTTCATATTCTTTATATACATATATTTTTTCTCATTTCACTTCTAAAATGTAGATTATTCTGTGCAGATGCATCACATTCAATTCAGATTAAAAATATATACATACAGGTTGTAATGTAGTAAAAAATATATAATATATATATATATAATATATATATATATATATATATATGGCGGCACGGTGGCTTAGTGGTTAGCACGTTCGCCTCTCAGCGCTAGGGATTCCCGGTTCGAATACCCATCTGGGTGGAATTTCCATGTTCTCCCCGTGTCTGCGTGGGTTTCCTCCGGGTTCTCCGGTTTCCTCCCACAGTCCAAAAACATGGATCAAGTTAATTGAATTCTCAAAAAATTGCCCCTATAGAGTGTGTCTGTGTGAGTAAGTGTGTGCCCAGCGATGGATTGGCGCCCTGTCCTGGGTCTATCTGCCCAGCGCCCGAGACGTTCTCCCCTGGATGGGCATGGGGAACCCCACCGCAACCCTAATAGAGGATAAGCGGGAGATAATGAATGAATGAATGAATGAATGAATGAATTTATATATATATATATATATATATATATATATATATATATATATATATATATATATATATATACTGTACATATAACCATGATCTAACCATCCTCTACAGTGCACTTGTGACTTGTGCACCCCAGGTTTGTTTCCTAGGTAAAGGCATTAATTCTGACTACATGACTTAACTACCTGCGATGCAATGTCTCTTTATACTGCATTTCGTCATAATAAGATGTTTTTATAGCCATAAAATAGTTATTGACAGGTGGATTCATTTAGACGGTGCATTACTGAAGGCTTGGTTATGAAATGCATGGCCAACCAATGAGATGTCAGAAAACATGCAATTAATAAACCTAAAAAAATAAATCAGTCACTGTGTCTGTACATAAACATGCATTTATATCTATATAATCTGTATATATCTAAATCTTGAATTATATAATTTGATAAAAATTCATCCATCAATTATCTTCCGTTTTATCCTATATTAGGGTCGCGAGGGGGTTCCCCATGCCCATCCAGGGGAGAACATTTCAGGCGCTTGGCAGATACACCCAAGACTGGGCGCCAATCTATCCCTGGGTGTACTCACTCACACAGACACACACACAAACACACTCTATATGGGGCAATTTAGAGAAGTCAAAAAATGACCTTGATGCATGTTTTTGGACTGTGGGAGGAAACCGGAGAACCTGGAGGAGAACATGGAAACTCCACTCAGATTGCGATTTCTGTTCTGAGAGGCGCTGAGAGGCGAACGTGCAAACCACTAAGCCACCGTGCCACCCTTGATACAAATCAAAAGAAATAAAAATATATATTTTCACTTAAGCATGGAGCAAAGATCATCTCACATGGCTTTTTTCCAAAAATCCTTAACTGACCCTGTTGGAATTTGACAAGGACACAACAAGAAGTGTAATGTTGTTAAAGTTATTGAAGACATAAAATGCAAAAGAAAGGACTGATGGACGAACAAAATCTGAAAAAAAACAGATCAAAGCCAAAGAAACTGTCCAGAAAATAAACAAGTTGTAAGCACAATGAATGAACATAGACTTACAGCAAGACTTACAAATTCAATAAGGGATTACTCCGAAGAAGAGAATTTAAAAGAGAAAGAAACATCAATAAAGGAACAATCTAAAGAACACAGCAAAATAACAAACAAGGTAATCAAAAACTAAAAAAGCCAAATTACACATGATGGATTGGAAAGGAGAAGCATAGTATAAAAGCATTTATGTAAAAGACTGAAAATAAAAAATAGCACACCATGAAGAATAGGAAAAGAAGCAACACAAATAACTGAGCTAAACAACAGGATAGAAGTGATAGATAAGCTACATTTTACATTACATTTGGTCATTTAGTAGACTCTCTTATTCAAAGTGACCTACAAAGCAAGCACAGGGTTGATACAGCATCCCTGGTACAATGAGGTTAAAGGGTCTTTAGTAGACCTGTGATTTGAAACCACAACCTTCAGATTGACAGCCCAACACCCTAACCACTGAGCCACCACACCCTCTATATTTACGATTTTACGATTTAAGGAGTTCAAGTTCAAGTAATTCATTTATATAGTGTTTTTTTTTACAATAGTACATTGTCACAAAGCAGCTTTACAGAATGAAAAACCTTTAAACCTTTAAACCCCCAAAGAGCAAGCTGGAGCGATAGTGGCAAGAAAAAACTCCCTGTTATATTGTTATATTAAGGAAGAAACCTTGGGAGGACCAAGGCTCAGTGGGGGACTCATCCTTTTTGAGCGCTCGGGCATCATCAACAGTGTAGGACACTAATGTACAGATTGTGTAGTGATCAGATGACCCATATTTAACATTGACGGCATCCTGCAGGACTGCCAGTCCAATAGAAATCTAGGTTCCATCCAGTAATCGTAGTAGCTGCAGTGCTTCAGCAGAGCCATGGATGAAGAGCTGACGACACCACCTGGAACTAAGCAACACCTTAAAAGGAAAAAACAAGAAAAGCAGTTAGAGCTGATAAAACACAGCATTTAAGCAATAACCAGAGTTCGAGGAGTAAGACCAAAAACCTTTGACCACATATGACGTATGTGCTATAAAAAGTGAAAACATTTGTAATGTAATGCTAAACAGAGTAAATATGAAAATATAGACTCTGTGACAAGACACTGGAATCTGGACACTGGAGTTGGTGCCTCCAACCAGGTACCCTCATAACATATTCACTATTCATAAGTTTCCCAAAGACGTTTTTTCCCCCCTTTTGTACAGTGGCATGTTTCAAGACTGACAGCAATACTTTAGTGGGATCCACAATAAGAAGGTGGAACTGTACATGTCATTAGACTACATGGTGAGGGGTAGTTCATGCGCGGTCCCGTTTACCGTTAATCACATGGTGGTGAGATGCCCAGCCCTGCAACAGAGTGCTGATACAGTACATTTGTTGCAGCAACTCTGAAGAAACCTCCAAAGACCAGCTTACCCTGACAGAGGCTAAACCTACAGGACAGATGAACAGATGTGGAGAAAGTCTGTGCAGATGCAGAGCAGATTTACTTTTTAACATTTGTCAGTGGGCAGCACCGTGGTTTAGTGGTTAGCATGTACTCCTCTCAGCGCTGGGGATTCCAGTTTCGAATTCCAATCTGGGTGGAGGTTCCAAGTTCTCCCCGTGACCGTGTGGGTTTCCTCCCACAGTCCCGAAATAGGGATTCAAGGTAAATTGAAGGCTCAAATTTGCCCCATAGAGTGTGTGTCAGTGTGAGTGAGTGGGTGCCCAGAGCCCGAAACGTTGTCCCCTGGATAGGCCCCTCCCCCAGCCACCCTAGTAGAGAATTAAGCCAAAGTGAATGAATGAATGAATAAACAGCAATATATTTCCCAATGAGCACTTAGCTGGTATCATGTTGTTTAAAAAATCACTTTAAAACCCAGATTTGATTACCCAAATGTTGGTTTATTAATACTCTAGTTCAAAATAAACATGTTTATGAATAAAACCTTGATTTTTGATTATAGTGTGTTAATAGAAGCATAGTGTTTTATTAAAGCAGATAGATTCAGCAGAGATTGTGTCTTATTGTAAATAAATCACAGCACAGAGGTGTAACGGCAACATCTCTTTCCCATGATTTATACACAGACATACACACACTCCCCTGCCTTACTGCTTTATTAATCCACTGTTAAAGATGGATTGAGTTTTAGAATTCTGAAATGTGACAGAAAGTCTATTCCAAAAGAAAAGAAAAGAAAACACTCTCCCCATCACTGATGTTCTTTCTAGAGACTGAAAGATAGTCGGAACCTTGTAAGTGAAGCTCAGAATTCAAAGAAGGGGTGTTCCTTTTGTGCACGCACACATCCATACACCCACCCACCCACACACACAAACACTCAAACACTCAGACCCACCCACACCCACACATACACACACCCTCACCCTCCCCACACACACCTACCCATACCCACGCCCACACACCCACACACCCCCACACCCATCCAAACACCCACACTCCCACACCCATCTACACCCACCTATACCTACTCACACCCATAACCACCCACCCAAACCCACCTACACCAAGATTTTGGACTGTGGAAGGAAACCAAAGAACCCAGGAAACCTATGTGGAAAAGGTGAGAATATGGAAAATCCACCCTAATTGGGATTTGAACCTGGAATCACCAGCGCTGAGAGAAGAACGCGCTAACCACTAAGGCACCGTGCCGCCCATAATTGCAAAAAATATTGGTAACAAGATAAAGCAGATGTCCAGAACTAGATTTTAAACTTTGGAAGCTGGTGGCTTAGTGGTTAGCAAGTTCACCCCTCACCACTGGGGATTCCCAGTTCAAGTCCCAATCTGGGTGGAGTTTTCATATTCTCCCCGTGTCTGTTTGGGTTTCCTTCGGGTTCTTCGGTTTCCTCCCACACTCCAAAAACATTTATGAATGAATGTGTGCCTAGCAATAGATTGGGTGCATCTGCCCAGTGCCCCAAAAGTCCTCCCCTGGACGGGCATGGGGAACCCCTTGTGACCCAATCAATAGGATTAAGCAGGAGATAATGAAATGAGCTGTTTGTACAGTATACTGTATACAATACTTATATTATATAGAATCTATGGTGTTATAAGGCTATGATAATATTATCTATACAGTCTTAATAAATACAAGTAGCTTTTTACTTCTACAGCTACAAAAAGTTTTGGACTCAAGACAAAGACGGTTAAAACGATAACAAGATCATAACTTAAATAACAAAACATAATACCTGACCCCCATGTAAAATTGGTCTAATGAACACAGAACAGAGCTTTTGATCAGTTTAATTCTTTTTTAAAATATTGCTGAAAACCAGTGCCCTAAGCTGAGAAGGAGCGTGGGTGAGCCGGATAAAATAATCCATTGTAATTAGACTCTGGGCAGTAGGTATGAGAGGAATATGCATTTGGATAACAGCATTTGGATATTGTAGTCAACCATATGGATTGCTTTTGGACAGAGGGGAATACCAAAAAAGACATTAAGTTGGGAGCCAACCGGCTAAGGACACCATAAGAGAACGTGTGGGTTTGTATTTGGTCATGCACTCACTCATTCAGTCTGCGTAATAATGACACCTCCTCACATCCCTTAAGATTTATAAATCAGATCTCTTTATCCAACAGAGGAACTTCCAAAAACAACCCAATTACTGCAAGTGAGATCTAATAACCTTACTTTCCACCAGGGGTAAAAACTCCAATAGTGTTTTTGCTCTTTGGTATTTGCTCATTTCAAAGGCATCTAACCATTCAATTAGGTGAAATCCGTTGTCAATAATCTCTGCTGGACTCGAGTCCTTCACCTCTGTTCAATTATTACATTTTTTAGTCGCTTGCTTTCCATGCGATTTTATGTCCTCACTTTCTGCACAGATCTAGCTTTGGAGAGAAGTGGCCAGCACCTTGAGAGTCCTCCTGTATGTAATTTTGATGGAGTAGGTATCTAGACTCACTTTCAAAGTCATTAATCAGCCCCTCAAAGCATGCACATTACCACTGGAACCTCTCCACAGGAAACAGAGCAATTGACAAATGACTCCGACTTCAGACGTCAAGCTAAAAAATATATTTTTACCGTTTAGGAAAATCTCAAGCTTGCTGGTTGGTATGTTATTACACATAAAAAAACTACCCACACCAACCTCTCCTCGTTTCTACATTTATTGTTAATTTTTATACCACATAAAATGATGTGTAAAAGCCTCTTGAATTTTACATATTTTACATATCAGGACATCAACAAAGGGCGGCATGGTGGCTTAGGGGCTGGCTTAGCCACCCAGCGCTAGAGATTCCTGGTTCGAATCCCAATCTGGGTGGAGTTTCCTTGTTCTTCCTGTGTCCGCATCATCATGTGGCCCCCTTAAACAAATAAGAACATGGTGAAATTTAGCATACATTGTTTATCTGAGGTTCCATTTTCCCAATTTAAAAACTTTTAGGAACCAAATTATAATCATTATTTCCTGATATAAGAAAATATTTTGTTTTATTGCAACTACCCTTACAGACATATGGTTATTTTGCAGGCTCTTTATCTGAAGTATCCTGACCTGATGGTTGGGGATAGTACAGCAGCCCTTGAGCAATGAGGGTTAAGGGTCTTGCTCAGCAGCTCACAGTAGCTTTGGTGGACAGTTGGTTTGAACCACCAACCTTCAGATGCATAGCCCAACATCCTAAGCACTGATCAACTATGCCTTTAAATACTTGTTTTCACACTCAAAATACATTTTATCAGTTGATTCTCACGCCACGGTGGCTTAGTGGTTAGCACGTTCGCCTCTCAGCGCTAGGGATTCGAATCCCCATCTGGGTGGAGTTTCCATGTTCTCCCTGTGTCCACGTGAGTTTCCTCCGGGTTCTCCGGTTTCCTCCCACAGTCCAAAAGCATGGATCAAGTCAATTGGGTTCTCCAAATTGCCCCCTGTGGAATGTGTTTGTGTGAGTGAGTGTGTGCCCAGCGATAGACTGGCGCCCTGTCCTGGGTGTATCTTCCCAGCGCCCGAGACATTCTCCCCTGGATGGGCATGGGGAACCCCCCCGCAACCCTAATAGAGGATAAAGCGGAAGATAATGAATGAATGAATGAATGAATGAATGAATCAGTTGATTCTCAATGGGGACCGGCAGGTTGGCTGGCCAGTCAAGCACTGTGATGGCATGGGCATCAGGTTTTGGTTCTTCTAGCCAGGTCCTGCTGAAAGATGAAATCTGTATCTCCATACAGATCCTCAGCAGAAGAAATCAGTCCTCTAAAACATTCTGGTAGACTGTTGTGGTGAGCTTGGATTTAAGAAAGCAGAGTTTAGCAACACCTGCACTGGACATTGCACCCCAAATCATGACTGACTGGAGATTTAACACTGGACCTCAAGCGGTTTGGGTTCTGTTCCTCACCTCTACTGTGTAGTAGATGATCAGTGTGTCACACTCTTTTTAAAACATTCATGCCCTGCAACATTTTAACTGATTGCTCTACAGTACTCAATTTTTTTGTATTTTCTGTTTTCATGGGTTTTATGAGTTAAAAGCTCAAATTATGTAAAAATAAACAAATGAATACTTGAAATGGTTTAAATTGTGGGCCCTGAATCTATAATCTATAAAAGTTTAACTTTTTGAATGGAATTATGGAAATGAATCAACCTTGGAGTTTTCTGAGTTTTTGGAAAGGGTCTGTGCAGTATTTTAATGTCATATTTTGTAATCTTGTTTGAAATTTTGTTACTGCATGAATGCATGCACTGTAGGTCCAATGACAAAATATATATGAAACTCCTTTTGTATTTATGTCATGGATACATTCCATTTAATATTTAAAATCTTTCTCTAATGTGTTTGTGATGTTGAGAATATATTATTTATAATACACTATGAAGGAATTCACTATAAAACAAAGAATAGTAAGACATCATATTTGCAAAAGGTGTAAAAAAAAAAAAGCACTTAGCTGTGTATTTTGAACAATCGTATGCTTCCAGCTTTGTGGGATCAATTTGAAGAAGGCCCTTTTTATTCCTGCATGACTGTGCTTAAGTGCACAAAGCAAGGATTAGGGCTATAAAAACTGTTTAGGTTGTCGAAAAACTTGACTGGCCCACACAGAGCCCTGAGCACAAGCCCATCAAACACCTTTGCAATGAACTAAATTAGTATCTGACCTCACAAATGCCATGGATTAATGGGCTTAGAGTTCCACAGGCACACATTATAAATCTTGTAGAAAGCCTGCTCAGGAATGTGGGAAGTGCTACAGCTACAAAAAAGAGAATCGATTTTGCCATGTAGGTGTCCCAATACTTTACACCATATTGCCAAAAGTATTGGCTCACCTGCCTTGAGTGACATCCCATTCCTAATCCATAGGGTTCAATATGACATTGGTCCAGCCTTTGCAGCTAGAACAATTTAAACTCTTCTGGGATGGCTGTCCACAACGTTTAGGAGTGTGTTTATGGGAATATTTGACCATTCTTCAAGAAGCACATTTGTGAGGTCACACACTGATGTTGGACGAGAAGGCCTGGCTCTCAGTCTCCTCTCTAATTCATCTCAAAGATGTTCTATCAGGTTAAGGTCAGGATTCTGTGCAGGCCAGTCAAGTTCATCCACACCAGACTCTGTCCTTCATATCTTTATGGACCTTGCTTTGTGCACTGGTGCACAGCCATGTTGGAAGAGGAAGAGGTCATCTCCAAACCGTCTCCACAAAGTTGGGAGCATGGAATTGTCCTAAATGTCATGTCTTTAGTTCCCTTTAACTGGAACTAAGGGTTCAAGCCCAGCTCCTGAAAAACAACCCCACACCATAATCCCCCCTCCACCAAACTTTACACTTGGCACAATGAAGTCAGACAAGTACTGTTCTCCTGGCAACCGCCAAACCCAGACTCGTCCATCAGATTGCCAGATGGAGAAGCGTGATTCGTCAGCTCTAGAGTCCAGTGGCGGCGTGCTTTAAACCACTGCATCCGACGCTTTGCATTGCACTTGGTGAGTTATGGCTTGGATGCAGCTGCGCAACCATAAAACCCATTCCATAAAGTTCTCTGAACTGTTCTTGAGCTGATCTGAAGAACACATAAAGTTTGGAGTTCTGTAGTGATTGGCGACCTCTTCACTGACCCCGCTCTGTCAGTTTACAGACAATCACTTCATGGCTGAGTTGCTGTCATTGCCAAACACTTCCATTTTCTTATAGTACAGCTGACTGTTGACTGTGGAAAATTTAGGAGCGAGGAAATTTCACGACTGAATTTGTTGCCCAGGTGGCATCCCATTACAGTTCCACTGAATTCACTGAGCTCCTCAGAGCGACCCATTCTTTCCCAAATTTTTGTAAAAAAATTTTATACACCTGTGGCCAAGGAAGTGATTGAAACACCTGATTCTGATCATTTGGATGGGTGAGCAAATACTTTTGGCAATATAGCGTGGTACAGAAAATAAACATTTAACACAGCAGAGAGAGGAAGATGGAAAGTCCTTGGTTATGCTTTTTTATTTTGGTCATTCATTATTTCAGACGGTTGACAAAATGCGGTTGTAATGTCTTGACATCAAAGTGTCAGATTCCATGATTCATCTAGAGCTTTAAAATTGAACAACACAGGATTTCCTGCATAAAATGAGCCTTTTAACACAAATACTACAAACACTAAATAAACACCGTAAACACAGGCTCAACAACACTCTAATACTACATATTTATATATATATATATATATATATATATATATATATATATATATATATATATATATATATATATAACAACAAACAAGGTTGTCTGTGACATCCCAGCATTTTGGAACTCAAGTTTTCTGTCTGAAAGCTTTCTGCCATTGTTTACTCTGGTAATGTTTCCCAGATCCTGTTTTCATCCTTCAAAGGTGAATGTAAACAGTTCCAAATTCAGCAATGCAAACTCCAAATACCCAAATGAAATGCAAATCTGGATGTGTGTAAGCGGCGTCTAATCGTTTGTTATCCCTGAGAACGTTATTCAGAAAAACAATCGAAATCCGGAATAATAAAAAGTTCCGCTATAGATAAGCTAATTAAATATTCATACTGCCTTGATCAGGGAATTCCAACAGTAGTGAAGTTGCCTCAGAAAGTATGAAGATACTGCTGCTGCTGCTGCTGATGATGAAGAAGCGTCTGGCGTGAGGAAGAGTTCTGGGCTTTGTGAGTGTGCTTCCCACACTTTCCTCCCTATTTTTGATAGATTAAACACTGCACCCGTCAAACCAAAGCTTAAAACAGACTTCGATTGTCTCTCATGAATATAAATCAAATCAAATAGAGTTCATATTTAAAAATACACATAACACAAGAGAATCCTTAAACCCAAAATAAAGACTCTATAACATAACAATAGATGGATTCCTAAGAAAAATAAAAGGTTTATTTTGTTGAAGATCTAAATTGGTCTCACCTATTCGGTCTTTAAAGTCAAATGCTAGAAGGTTGGACATCACTGTGCAAATGTACAGATATTATCCAGCTTCGGAATAAGAACTCAGTTCTATTACAGGAAACAACGTCCTGCACATCATAGTGCAGAGTTATTATTTATTTATTGACATTAACATATTGGTGGGAAAAAAAAGTCCAATGTTCAAAAGGACTGACATTTAATATTTAATCGTGGGCTTTCTTCTGTAAGCTGAATCGAGCAAAAGAAGATTTTTATTTTTAAAAGGAGATTTGCAGAAAAATGTTCCCCACTGAGGACATGATAAATTGTTGGCACTGTGACAATCCATTGAAACATATAGATAGCGATCTGTACAGTTTGCCATTTCCAAGAAAGGCTTTTTGCTCTTTAGCAAGTTGTAATATCATCTACAAATGACTTCAACATCAGAATGAGCAGCCAGGATTTCACCGCACACCTGTACATTTCCTTATAAGGTAATAATCGCCGTCCTTTCTTGAAAACACAACACCATGAACAACTGAGTAGGAGATATTATGCTGTTCCTTTAGTGGATCCTCCTTATATTTCAATTCGGGAAGCTCCACGATCATCTCTTTGGCCAAAGCAGGCTCGTGATTTATCACTGAATATCGTTTTCATCCAAATATAGAAACCATAATTGTTTCTCTGTCTTAACTTTAAAATTGTTGCTTTCTTTTTGTGTGTTAGTGATGCTTTATTTCAGGTCTCCGGCAAACATTGACTTCTGTTCCAGCCATTTCACATCATCTGTGCATTGTTCTATTTTTAAAGCCTATTGCTTCATTGTTTCTGCCCTTATGCTTTGATATCGTGGCTGGCATATTTCTTTTTGCCACATTCCATGTTCCATATTTCTTTTTTGAAGAAGTCATATCTTTTTTTGTGGTAGAGTTGTGGTTTCTTTCAACTGGCCAAGCTGACATATTATTAATATTGGATTCAATTTATTTCCCCCTACTCGATTCTGTAACGATAAACCATTAACGTTCTTCTTTTGGTGATCTTAAAAACATGACGAGTAAATTAAAATTATTTCAGAATTATTGACGGGAGGTTTGGTAGCGAAGAACCCTATATTGTTGGCATCGGTCATGGCAAGGATTAGATTATTACAAAATGATACATCTTTATGTTGAAGAACCGAAATATATTAAAACAAAGATGTGTAAAAAGGAACAATAAAATAATATAACGAGAAAAGGAAGTCGATGTACAATTTAGATCGAGACATCGTTTTTAATTTGACAAGCTAATCTTTGGGGCGGAATGGTGTCTTAGTGGGGATTCAGGTTCCAAACTCAATCTGGGTGAAGTTTCCATGCTATCCCCATGTCCGTGTGGGATTCCACCGGGTTTTCCAGTTTCCTCCCACAGTCCAAAAACATGGAATCAGGGTCAATTTAATGCTCTAAAATTGCCCCATATAGAGTGTGTTTGAGGGGGTGGCACATTGGCTTTATTGGTTAGCACGTTCGCCTCTCAGGACTAGGGATTCCTAGTTCGAATCCCAATCTGGGTGGAGCTTCCATGTTCTCCATGTCTGCACAGGTTTCCTCCGGGTTCTCCGGTTTCCTCCCAAAACATGGATCAAGGTCATTTTAAATTCTCTAAATTGCCCCATATAGAGTGTGTTTGTGTGCGTGTGTCTGTGTGAGTGAGTGTGTGCCCAGGGATAGATTCCTGGGTGAATCTGCCCAGCGCCCAAAACGTTCTTTGCTGGTTGGGCATGGGGAACCCCCCCTGACCCTAGCAGAGGATAAAGCAGAAGATAATGGATGGATGAATGGAAGCCAATCTTTGTGCTCATGAACTTTATTACTGTCTCACGTTCAGCTGTGAGCCACTCATGTCAAAAAAACAGAACCCAATCACAGTTGAATCAATAGTTTTAAATCAGATCGTGGCTAGAAAGATGCATCCTCACCCACTGGTAGCCATCACCGGCTGTTATTGCTAACAAGAGGTTAAAAAGGAATAAGTAAAGATTAAAGTGAAAGAGAGGTCAAATCAACTGCATTCTTGTTTAATTCAAGTCATCAGTTTCATCTCATTTTTGTAAAATCTCAATGTCTGCTTAACATACAGCAAGTCAGAGGCTGGAAGTGGACTTCAGGTTTGGTCAGCATCAGGTTTGGCCAGCATTGAATCCTTTCTTAAAGCTCAGAGTTATTTAATACTAAAGGTGGAATGTAGAAGTACAAAAATGTGAAGTTCCAACTTTGGAAATGTGTAATTAGAAGCTAAATTATCCATTGTGTATTTTCCAGATTTATTCTCGCACATCCGACAAACACAAGACACAAGCTAAAGAACATAATCAGCACCCTGCATCACCCAATTAATCCCAGCTGCCCCACTCGTAAAATTTTTTGGATCGTTAAGGCCACAAATTACAGCTACATGTCCATTTTTTTGTGTCGTCTTTGTGAGCATTATAATGACATGTATGTCGTACAAAAATATTCGATTGTGTAATTGTACATATACGGTTCCTCTGTATAAAGGGTGGAGTGACATTGATTGAGAGCGTTGTTGTCAAGACAGGCTTTGGATGCTGAGTAGCAGAACATACCTTCCACACAACGCCCACCCATCACAAGGGTCTGTGGGGTGAGTGACCACTATTGCATAGAGTTTAGATTAAGGGCGGTCACAGTTTCCAAGAACAACGGTTCTCGTTATAAAATGGTGATGAAGAACAAAGCCAAGTCTCGAGTGGTCTCGTGGTTGCACGGTGATTTTACAAACATAAGGGCACAGCTGTATAAAAATATGCTCTCTTTAGCTGAGGTTTGCACACATGTAGCATCAGTGCTAGGAGGTTCCCGTCCGGTCACAGTGCAATGACAAGCTCCTCCCCTGTTTATGGCCACGTTCGTCATTTTAGAGTTCCTCCTTTCGCTTTCCCACCTTCTCTTGGTCTCGCCCTCTCAGGCTTCGCATAAAACCAGTAAAGCCGGCCTCCTGTATACAACAAACAAACAAAGAGATTAAATGAATGAACTCACTACACATATCTAATCTGATGTATACACACATGTAATTTAATTTAAGATAAGTCTATAAGTCAAAATATATGTTTTAATATTTGCATGCAAACCAGGTAATGATTGTTCTTGTATTAAGAACTATTTGCTCTGCTGGTGCAACAGGCTGCTGTTCCATCTTTGTTCTTGGCCGCATTCCTCTTTTCTTCAATTGCAACCAGTCATCCTCTCCCTGCAGCTGAAAACTGCCCCATGGCATGATGCTGCCACCACCATGTTTCACTGTTGGGATTGTATGAGGTTGGTGATGAGTAGTGCCTGGTTTTCTCCACACATACTGCTTGGAATTACCGCCAAAAAGTTCAATCTTCGTCTCAGCAGACCAGAGACTCTTATTTCTGATAGTCTGGTCGTCCAAAACTTTTTCCATTTCCAGCAGAATTTTTTTGTAACCATGGCGAGATCGGTGCCTTGCCACAATTCAGTATGAAGAAAAGAGATGTGAGGCGGCTGGACAAGCTGGTCAGACGTGCAAAGTCAGTGGTGGGTGTAGAACTGGACTCTGTAATTAAGGTGGCAGAGAGGAGGACTGCTCTCCATCATTGACGACGATGGTCACATACTGCACACAATCATTATGAACCAAAGCAGCAAGTTTAGTGGCAGGCTGCGGTCACTGAGCTGCTCTACAGACAGACTTAGGAGATCTTTTTTTCTGAAGGCCATCAGGCTCTATAATACAACTAGTTTGGGCCAGAAGAGCAAATAAGGTCAACAGGAAAAACTGTCTCTTGATCACCCTCCGTACTGGACACTTTATTTTTTTTGTTTTAATATTACACTTCTGACACTTTATATCTGTAAATGTAAATATGTATATTTTTATTATTTTTTAAGTTACATTCATTCCCTTTATTATAACACTGTTTATTGTATTGATACTGCTACTGGCTGCTAAATTTCCTTCGGGATAAAGTATTCTTTCCTTTTATCTCTTTAATTCTGTCTCTGAGCTCCTTGGGCAGTTCCTTTAACGTCATGATACTCATTTGCATTAATATGCACTGTGAGCTGTAAGGTCTTATATAGACAGGTGTGTACATTAATGAGAAATAAAATGAAGTTCTTTGATTTTAGCAAATGGCTGCAGTGAAACAAGGAGGGAACATTTTTAAAGGGTCTGCGTACCCTTCCCCCTGTACAGTTGTTGGTGTGTTACAGAGTGTACCTATTTGTTGCCATGAACATACCACAAACATCTTGGAGAATATAAAACAAAACCATCGCCAGTATAGCAGTGACACTGACATGTCTGTGTGCTTAGTGCTTGTTCCAGCACATCAGGAGGTAGAGGTTAGGACTCCTGGCTTATTCAGTTTCAACCTCTAAAACATAACTGGGTTTAGGTTTTTAGTATGAACCACTCACAATCATATTCAATATTGTTTCATTTATCAACAGCAAGTCACAAACGGATTTTGGAGACGATAAGGCATCTGCATGTTGTGTTTACATACTGATAATAATAAGCACAGGAGTGAATGCACCACACCTTTTTCAATTTATATGAAAATGATTTGATAAATATTTGATAAGGCATTGTTTTGACCAGCGTTAGATAACGAGTACATTTGTCCCTGCTTTCCTGTAAAGCAATATATAGAGACAACTAATAATCAGCTAGTGGATACGCCATGTCATATGGCTAGGATGAGACCGTTGCCCTTTCAAATGTAATAATTCATAGTGTATGCTATTTATATTGTTCAGCATGTCCATGCTCTCTCTCTCTCTCTCACTCACACACACACACACAGATATATTTATTTAAATATGTAATGATTTTAAACTAGAATAAAGTTTATTGGAAAAAAAGTTATAATACAGTGTTTTTTCTTTGCATAATTTGTTGAACACAACATTGTGCATGGAAATCAACTACAGAATATAAAATGCTTATTTTAACTCTTTTATCTAAATATAGATGCAGTAACATATTATGTTTTTTTAGTTAGCATATTCTTTTTTGATTTAAAGGAATTAGGTTTCATATGGCGGACTTCCTGCTCTTAAAACGCTCAAACATTTTTTTAAATGTCTCTATATATATTTTAACAAGACAAATTGAAGTATTTATTTTTATAAAATGGGAAGTTTCACTCCTCAAATCTGAGTGGCTGAGCTGCTTGTCCAGCCGTGACATTATTGACAATCACACTCGACTCTGACCGCTTCAAATTTGCATCAATGTAAAAAACTGTAAACTGTAATTTCATTTAGATTTTAATAATCTATATTTAATATATAATTTAGCCAGTATTTGATTGTTTGAGAAACCTGAAACCTGTTACTCAGCGATCAGTGTTCACGTTAAAATCCGGGTAAGATCATGCTGTGCAAGAACAGTTTATTAATGTTTATGCTTTCAATTAACAGATTAATTAATCAAACCTTGTTTTTTATTATTCTGTATATGACATCAATACGCATTAGGTCATTCCTGTGATTTTTTTCAAAAATAATGCACACTGTCTCATGCCGTAATGCTTTAATGTACACCATGCTAAATAAAATAAGGTGCCTTACTGTTTCTGCATCACATGTAAGCGATAAAGAGATTTATTTTGCCTAATGTGCATACACACAGAGGAATTTGTCCACCCCATTTAACCATCCGTGTAGTGAAACACATATACCAACACTAGTGAAGTAAGCACACGTGCCCAGAGTGGTGGGCAGCCTTAAATACGGCGCCCGGGAGCAATTGAGGTTCAGCAATGGTACTTGGTGGGACCGGGAATCGAACCGGAGACCTTCCGGTCACAAGGCTGGTTCCTTAACCACAAGCCCATGACTGTAACAACAATATTGTTGAACTGGAACCACATTATGGCTGATACAGTGTCTGCAGTACCATATACCAGATCTGCCCTGCTTATGATTGTTCCTCTATAACGTTGAATGTTCTAAGTATGGTTCCATACCCAAATATATTGATATATTCGAGTGATGATAGTGTTGGAGAAGTGCAATATGAAATACGCACCTAGTAGTAGGATTGTTAACTACAGTGTTGTCGAGCAGATGAACAGAAGATATGTTGTTCACAGTAAATACTTCTATAATAACTTAACAGCACTGATTTAAATGTCTGAAAAGCAAAACATAATAACTTACCCCTCTCTCTCCAGTGTATTTCTCACTAAACTTGCCGTAATTGTAGTAGTTAAACGTTGGGTAGCCTTCAACACCCTCTTGCTTACAAAGCTCATGGTTCTGTCCTTTAGTGCAGTCCACAGCAGCATAGGAAATCTGCAATGAGATAATAATGTGAGAATGATTAAGACTGATCTTATATCCATTTCTTTTTCCATCCGCCCATTATATTCCATTATAACTATCGCTTTATCCTCTACTAGGGTCTCGGGAGAGGGGTTCCCAATGCCCATCCAGGGGAGAACATTTCAGGCTCTGGGCAGATATATCCAGGATTGCTAGGCACACTCACTTACACAGACACACACACACACAAACACACTCTATATGGGGCAATTTAGATGTTAGAATGTTTTTGGACTGTGGGAGTAAACCAGAGAACCCGGAGGAAACCCAAATGAACACGGGGAGAACATGGAAACTCCACCCAGATTGGGATTCAAACCTGGAATCCCCAGCACTGAGAGGCAAACGTGCTTATCACTAAACCACCATGCTGCAAATGTATTTGCAACATAATCCTTAACAAAATTTGAACTGATGCATTTACAATTTCTTATTTACAAAAAATAAGGGGGACATATTTGTTCGCATTAATGGATTACTGTGACCTGAGACAGGATTTGACCGAATCGAACAGGCTCTACTTCGACTTCACCTTCTTCTCTCGCGCCACGACAATCCTGCCACATTTAAATTGCAATTAAATGCCAAAAACTCTTAGAACAGGGGCATTTGTTTATTCTAGTATCCTTATTTCTAAAATAATTTATGTATCAAGAATTTTCTGGAAGAATTTAATCTAGACATACATTAATATGAAGCTAAATGTTATGTTAACTAAACAAAGTAGATTCGATTCAACTTTGTCATCGTGCAGAGTACAAGGACAGGGCCAAAAAACTGTAGGTAGCATCGAACCAGAAGTGCAATATATACATTATTTACATAAAGTGCATTAATAACAGAGACTAGTGCATTAAGAAGTGATGTGTGTAAATGTATATACATAAATATAAACATGTATACATGTGTGTACAAGTGAAATAATGAAATATGTAATGAATATGAAGTATACAGTATTATATATCTATAACAAAGGTTTTATGTATTAATAGTAATGTACATATAGCATATAAATATACATATATACAAATAAGTGAGATATACACTAATAAGATTATAGGTCATTATATACACATATACATATTCAAAAATACAAGCATATAAATATAATATGGATACTGTATAGATACTGCATTATGTACATATGTGAGCAGCAATATAAGTGAATACCAGTATATAAAGTGCATTACAGTACAAATGGTGCAGAGAAATGAAATGAAAGTTCAGCTCATCATTATGAAAGATCATAAATGTTAGATCAGCTCGGTTGGTAAATGCTGATAGGTTATTCATTTCCATTTAAAAATGTGAAACCCACATCTAAATACAAGAACACCATTTTCTCACACACACAAAATACATCATGCACATAAGTTCTTGCGCTGAATTGCAATGGTACTGATTTTGTACCTTCTACACTGACAGTGTCCTTAAATGTCAGTGGTGCTTTTGAACCATTTACTCATCTCAACCTTCATTTATATATGCATAAGTGCTTTACAAATTAAACATGCATAGACTAAAATAATTACAATCAATCAATAATCCATAAACCACTATGACTAAAATGCAATTAAACAAATAAAATAAGAATAAAATGTAATAAAATGAAATGGAAATTTGAAATTAAAACTTGCCATGTCTCCACATTAAACTTGGTGAAAAGCCAGAGCAAAAAAAAAGTGTTTTTAAAAAAGACTTGAGTGATCCAGCAGAACGAATATGCCATGATCGGTTATTCCAGAGCCAGGGGGCAGCTGCCGCAAATGCTCAAATCATTTAAAATAACCATATTTTTCTACATGAATTTTCCCTAAAACATCATGGGATTTGTCAGAAATGAAAACTCGATTAAACAAATATGAGAAAAACAGGCTCCGCCTTGGATCACCACCTTACCGTGGTGGAAGAGTTTGCGTGCCTGAATGATCCTAGGAGCTATGTTGTCTGGGGCAAAAAGCCAGGCAAATTGGTCCTAGGTGACAGGCCAGACAAAGAGTGGTCCGAAAAAACCCCTATGAAAAAAAACAACAAGAACTTGTGTACCCTGCCCGATATAGGGTTATCGGGGCCCCACCCTGGAGCCAGGCCCGGGGATGGGGTTCGTCAGCGAGCGTCTGGTGGTCGGGCACTTTTCCATGGTGCCCGGCCGGGCCCATCCCGAAGGAGTTACATGGGTTCCCCCTCAAATGGGCTCACCTCCTGTGGGGGGGTAGTAATAGGGGTTCGGTGCAGTGTGAATCGGGCAGTGGCCGGAGGCGTGGGCCTGGGCGTCGCGATCCTCGGTTGCTAAAATTGGCTTTCGGAACTTGGAACGTCACTTCACTGGCAGGGAAGGAGCCTGAGCTTGTGCGGGAGGTTGAGAGATACCGGCTAGATATAGTCGGGCTCACCTCAACGCACAGCTCGGGTTCTGGGTCCAATCTCCTTGAGAGGGGCTGGACTCTGTTCTTTTCTGGAGTTGCCCATGGTGAGAGGC
>JAFMOD010000290.1:561324-576982 GCA_019802435.1 Corydoras maculifer | reverse complement strand
GCATGGAACCCAACGCAGAACCAGAGAACGGACCCCGCATGGAACCCAACGCAGAACCAGAGAACGGACCCCGCGTGGAACCCAACGCAGAACCAGAGAACGGACCCCGCGTGGAACCCAACGCAGAACCAGAGAACGGACCCCGCATGGAACCCAACGCAGAACCACAGCCCAATGCAGAGCCTCACGTTCTACGTCAACACCAAATTCAATTCAGAAAATGCTTTAGAACCTTTTAATTCCGTTTACACGACTCACGAGAACCATCGACCAATGAGATCAGCAGAGGCATTGTCTGGACCAATCATCGTACGATGTACTGAAGGTTCCCTTTAGGAGCTCGGAAAGTTCCTCCCCTGTAGAGGGAGCTAAAATCCCCATTGTTCTCAGTTCCAGCAGTGCAGATGCACCCGCCTAAAGGTTCTCCCTCAAGAACCACGAGAAGGTTCTTCTGGCCCCGAGTTCCTAAAGCTGCTCCAGAGACTCTGGGACATCAGGCGTCACAAAGTCCTCCTTCCCCACCCACGGGAGCCCATGTCCGTTCTCTCTGGGTAAGGTTCTGGTGGAGCTTCGGCAGTCCATCAAGGCGAAGGTGGAGAACTGGACCCTCTTGCGCTTGCTGGTGGGCGAGTGCGGGGACTCGCTCCTCTCCGTTTCCACCACGACCGAGCCGAAGTCCACGCTCGTGGCCACCGCCGCCACCTGGTGGTCGGTCTTTTTGCTGGGCGTCCCACCCGGCTTGACCTTCGGGCCGGTCGCGTTTGCGCCGGAGTGGCGCGTGCTGTTCAGGATCAGCTCCTGGGCGTCGGTGCGGAGCCACATCCAGTCGTGGCTGGTCTGCTCGGGGACCTGGAAGGGCGTCGGCTTGCGGCCGAACGCCAAGACGTGCAGGACGCAGTTGGAGAGGAAGACCAGGATGGCCACGCAGAAGACGGCCAGCAGGGCGTACATGCCGATCTCGAGGTGGGTGAGCGGGCGGGACGCGAGCGGCCCTTCAGACACCGCGCCGTCCTCTGCGGTGCTCTCGGGTTCCTGCATTGGAACCTCGACTTGGACAGGAGCGTTGTTGTAGTCTATGAGGTGTCCAGGGGAGTTTCCCGTGGTGTCCTCGCTGATGTCCTCCTGATGGTGGGTGCTGTTGGTGTTGGGTTGGTTCCCCGGGTTCCGCGCGTCGCTGTCGGTTCCGGACGGCAGGTCGTTGGTGATGCTGCGCACCGCCGTGTCCTGCGACATTGACATGGTTGTTGTCGCTTTCCTCAGCGCACTTTCTTCTCGCTCCATCTTTCCGTTGCTGCCGTCCTCTTCCTCGTCTCCTTCCTCGTCCTCGTCCTCGTTTGTTCGCGTCACGCCGGGTCCTCCTCGGTTCCTGAACCTCACCCTGACGCTGACTCCGCCCACAGTGAGGATGCTCTTGCGGTTGGTCTTCTGGCACGCCTCGCAGATGCTCAACTCCGCCCTCACCAGGCGGCCGTGGCCCTCGCCCTCCGCCACCACCGCCCAGGGCGAGTCGCGCACCGAGACCACGCCCTCGTCCAGAGACGTCAGGTTCAGGAGGAACTGCGTGGAGTCGTAGACGTGCAGGGGGGTCACGGAACCGTCACTAAACTGCAGCCAGGGGCTCAGCAGCGCCCTCTGAAGGCAACAAACAGAACAGCATCCAATTAACCTCACACATCTTTTAAAGTCCACTCACTGACTCGGCGGCCACTTTATTAGATGCACCACCTGAATTCCACACTGTTCATCAGATCCACCACCTTAAAGATGGGGCTTGTAGTTCTAGAGTTCCATTCTGTAGTCCATCGGTTCCTCTAAAGAACTCTGTTAGTCCCCTTTACTCCGTTCTCTGATGAGAACCCCGGATTATTAGGGTGGTGGATGATGCTCAGTTTTGCAGTGACATGGTGGTGCAGGTGTGTTAACATGTGTTACTTACTCACTGCGCCACCTTGTGGATGGAGAATCAGTTTGTGTTCTTCTCTCATCCTTTATCTGTTATTTGGTTCATATAAAGGGGTTTTGCGAAATGTGTGTGTGAATGTGTGTGTGTGTGAGTGTGAGACCTGTTGGGGTGTTGTGAGGACCTCCTGCGTGGTCGCCGTGGCGCTGATGGCGCGGTTGCTCCCGGTGCTGAGCTGCAGGCGGAGCGCGAGGCCGCTGACCAGCTGCAGGCCGAGTTCCGTGATGCTGACGCGCTCGTCCACCACGCTCACCGACTTCTCCGCCAGGACGGCGTCCGAGAGAGGTGAGAGAACCTGCCAAACCACACACACACACACACACACACAGATGTGCAAATATATAAAGGTGTTCCAGTACTTTTGCTCCTGTAGTGCGTGTAAGTTTATTTATTTATTTAAAATTATTAGTATGATGTTAAATTTGCATGTTCTCCTTCAGGCACCTTGACGGCGGTGGAGCCGATGTCCTGCCCCGACAGCACGCCTCCGTCCTGCAGCCGAGCGACGCCGGGATCCTCCACCCTCGTGAAGGACTGGACCATTTTGGTCACGTCCACCAGCCAATCGGAACCCAGGAAATAGGCCAGGGGTTCTCGGGGGTCCGCCCCCTCGGCCCTGAAGTGCGTGAGGACCCGGAGCTGGGCGTGTTGGAACTGCAGGGTGCACCCCCGCCCCTTCCTCTCCTCCTCACTGCTCCACGTCAACCTGCCGCTGCACAAACACACCGCCGGTCAGCCGCCGCAAGCTCGCCCCACGTCCAGGAACGCCTGGGAATGTCCGGATCACGTCCGGATCACGTCCAGAACCTCAGATCAAAAGACTGAAGGTCCGCAATGAAGCAGGTATGAACGAAACGGGTGGTGGAACATGCGCGGCACTACAGTGAGACTGATGTGATGTGATGGTGGTGGTGCGGACACAGCCGGGGACTTTATTATTTTTTTTAAGTAAATTAAACTATTGCTGTTTATCTGTTTCACACTCACTCACACACATGACCTCTGCAGCACGCTTTCAAACAGGTCCTTTATAATCTCATCACTGAGACTCAGACAATCTCATCTTCATGTTCCCGAAAATCCACCTGCGTTTAACTGAACGGCTGAAAACGCAACATCAGCTTTAACGCCGCCGACGTTATAAAACGGTTTATAAAGCGGGCCGTAATGTTCCTTAAATCCGATTGGCTGAGCTGTTTGTCCAGCCGTGACATCAGTAACAATAACACACCCCTCTGAGCTTCACATTCATATCAGTGTGTGATATACAATACATTACATCCATCCATTATCCTCCACTTTATCCTCTACTAGGGGGGGGGGGGGGCGTTTTGGGTGCTGGGCAGATACACCCAGGACAGGATGGACACACACTCACTCACACACACACACAAACTCTATATGGGGCAATTTGGAGAATTCAATTGACCTCGAATTTATGTTTTTGGACTGTGGGAGGAAACCGGAGAACCCGGAGGAAACCCACACAGATGTGGGGTAACAAGCAAACTCCACCCAGATTGGGATTCAAACTGGGAATCCCTAGTGCTGAGAGGAGAACATGCTAAACCACTAAGCCTATGTGCTGCCCCTGATGTACAATACATTAATTTAAATCATTAAATACAGATTAATATAAACAGATCAGCACTAAACCTGTTCCACTGTTTTATAAACTGTCTTCTGTCATTCAGTCACTAGAGGGCAGTGTGTGAGCGTTACAGAAAGCGGAATCCTGTTTAAATGCTTTCTAAACCGGACTAGATGACGTGACTGCAGATCAGATGATTAAGGATTTAGTTTTTAATGAAGGCATTTCTGAATCAGAGCTTGTTTTTTATTAAAGTGAGTTTGTAAGTGTTTTATTAAATCAGACTCTCCAGGTTGTGGATTATTCTGAATAAATCACGGAAAGAGGTGGCGCTGTTCTCCACTACACGCCGGGACTGATCACACCTCTTTATGGGCTTCATTCAGGACGATGACACGCCCTCTAGTGGTGTGTTGCTTTATCATATTATACGGTTAGAGGACTGTGGGTTCGACACCTGAGTTGGGGGGGTACAAGGGCTTTCTTGTGAAAATGGCATGTTCTCCTTGTGTCGGTGTGTTCCTCCCACGTTCTCACTCTGGGGTGTGAGTTATACTTAATGGTTTCACGTCTTTAAAGGCTTCAGCGCCAATAGAAACTACAATAGTACCTAATTTCAGAGTTCGGTCACTCCCTCCACCCCCTCCACCCCCTCCACGTAATGAAACAGGTAGCCCTGCTCTGTGTGAGCGGACGGACCATAGTCACCTCCGTTTGGAGCTGATGGGGATCCTCCATCCTTTTATGGGACTCAGTTCTGAGTCCGAAACCTCGATGTCCAGAGGGAACCGTGGGAACCAGACGGTGGTCTCCAGCTGAGAGCTCATGTAACTGTAGGTGAAGTTGACCAGCATCCCGACGCGACCCTTCACTTCTTTACCGTTCACGTAAACGTAGTCACAACGGGGCGACACCTGGAGGACAGAACATGAAAATTCACCTCTTTCCGTGATTTATTCAGAATAATCCACAACCTCGAGAGTCTGATTTAATAAAACACTTACAAACTCACTATAATAAATAACAAGCTCTGATTCAGAAATGCCTTCATTAAAAACTAAATCCTTAATCATCTGATCTGCAGTCACGTCAAATAGTCCGGTTTAGAAAGAGAACGCTTATCTCTGAGTAACAGGATTCCGCTTTCTGTAACGCTCACACACTGCCCTCTAGTGACCCAATGACAGAAGACAGTTTATAAGACAGTGGAACAGGTTTAGTGCTGATCTGTTTATATTGATCTGTATTTAATGATTTAAATTAATGTATTGTATATCACACACTGACACCAATGTGACGCTCAGAGGGGCGTGTTATTGATAAGATGTCACAGACAGCTCAGCCAATCAGTTTTAAGGACCAGAACGACCCGCTTTATAAAAGTATTTATAGAGAAAACATCGGCTTTGTTGATTTTATTTTTAAATTTAATTAAATTTTCGATTTATTTGCAGGCGGCACGGTGGCTTAGTGGTGTAGCACGTTCGCCTCTCAGCACTAGGGATTCCCGGTTTGAATCCCCATCTGGGTGGAGTTTCCATGTTCTCCCCGTGTCTGCATGGGTTTCCTCCGGGTTCTCCGGTTTCCTCCCACAGTCCAAAAACATGGATCAAGTTAATTGAATTCTCAAAAAAAATTGCCCCCTATAGAGTGTGTGTGTGTGAGTGAGTGTGTGCCCAGCGATAGATTGGCGTCCTGTCCTGGGTCTTTCTGCCCAGCGCCCGAAACGTTCTCCCCTGGATGGGCATGGGGAACCCCACCGCGACCCTCATAGAGGATAAGCGGGAGATAATGAGTGAATGAATGAATGAATGAATGAATGATTTATTTGCAGAATATATATAATTTATGTTACAAAACATATTTTTTATACACACATATATTATAGACACACTATATCATACAGATATTTATCAGTTTTTTGTGTATTTTAGGAGGAAAATGAAAACCTGGTGATTTATTTCTAATAAGCAGACGGGGAAAAAAAATCTACAAAACATCACGAAAAGACATTCAGACCAATGAAAGAGCTCGAGTCGTAAAAACCTGACGCGGCGGTAATGCAGGGGAGGCTCAGCCGCGATTCAAATGACCAAAAAAAGAAACAGCGGATAAACAAAGTGGTTAAAATGTTTTGGCCTTTTATAAAAAAAAAAAAAAAAAAAAAGAAAGAAAGAGACAGATTTAATGCTGAATGTGTGAAAGACACAAAGCTGGGACATTAATGACAGACTGATTACACTGATCACACACACACACTCACACACAAACACGCACACACTCACACACTCACACACACACACGTAATCATGTCCTGTGTATAATAAAGCTGTTCCTGCTCCAGGAGCCCCTCGCTCACCTCGAATGCAGGCTTAATGAACGTGAACTGAATCTCCAGCTCATTTAATCCTCCAAACTTAGTCTAATTTAATAACGAGCCACTCGGACTCACGTCCGTCCGTCCTGATAAACCTTCCCCTCACTCAGAACCTGCCTTTCAACTTTAATACTCTCATTAGGCGCGAGAGATACAGCTGCTGAACCTGATATCAGAGCACATCTGGATTTAAATACGGACATATGAGTGGAGTCGGGTGGTGGGGGGGTGTGGGGGGGGTGAGGGGTGAATGTGACTTTGGGAGTTAAATGAATTAATGTCTCATCAGATGAGAACATTATACTTCATATAATTAATAACCTGAATATAAAATCCATCCATTATCTTCAGCTTTATCCTCTATTAGGGTCGCGGGGAGGGGGGGGGGGGTCGGGGGTTCCCATGCCCATCCAGGGGAGAACGTTTCGGGCGCTGGGTAGACACACCCAGAAATGGGGGCAATCTATTACTGGAGACACACTCACTCATACAGACACACTCTATATGGGGCATTTTGGAGAACTCAATTGACTTAATCCATGTTTTTGGACTATGGGAGGAAACTGGAGAACCCGGAGGAAACCCACACGGACACGGGGAGAACATGGAAACTCCTCCGAGATGGGGATTCAAACCAGGAATCCCTAGTGCTGAGAGGAGAACATGCTAAACCACTAAGCCACCATGCCGCCCTAAATATAATATATTTTCAAATAATAAATTATTCTTATGTATTAACTTTTTTAAGTTTGCATGTTCTCCCCGTGTCCGTGTGGGTTTCCTCCAGGTTCTATGGTTTCCTCCCACAGTCCAAAAACATGGATTTAAGGTAAATCGGCGGCTCTAAATTGCCCCTATATAGTGGGTATATCCCCCCCCTTGACCCTACTAGAGGATTAAGTGAAAGATAATGAGATGCATAAACTCTCACTATTTCTTTATGAGCCAAATTAAATCTTATTACCAAAATCATAACGCACACACACACACACACACACACACACTGTACACATTGTATAATCTGTGTGTGCATTGATAAACACACCTGTACACACACCTGTACACATCATTACCTTCAGAACCTCGTCGTCTGTGGAGTTACAGTCCGTCAAGTCCGTAACGTCCGTAACGGAGCCGTCCGTCTCCACGACGACGGTACGGACCGGCACCGTCACCGCTTTACCCGTCAGCACGGCCGTGTTCATCAACTCCGATTCCTAAACAAGACGTCAAGGTCAAAGGGCAGATTATATCCAGACGGTCAGAAGGTAAACCTTTAGAACCCGTCACGTCAGAACCAAAGCAGAACCAAAGCAGAAGGGTTTATCAGGTCAGAACCGTTTAAAGGTTTCAGAGAACTCTGAACCTTCAGAACCATGTTCTGTAGAGCAGCTCAGAGACGCTGCATTACATTAAGAACATTAAAGATATAGAACTGTTTAATTTAATTACACTCTTTATTATAAATAAAGCCTTTGATGTCTGAGATCTCACTGCAATTAAAATAATCTAGAACTCTCTACATGGAACATTAATTAATAATGATTCATTAAGGTTCTGACAATCTGACGCATGAACACAGGAACTCTGATAAAGCTGTTTTTACACTGATGATGATGATCATGATGATGATGGTGATGATTATGATGGAGATGACGATGATGATGATGGTGATTAAGGTGATGATGATGATGGTGATGATGATGGTGATTAAGGTGATGATGATGATGGTGATGATGATGGTGATTAAGGTGATGATGATGATGGTGATGATGATGGTGATTAAGGTGATGATGAGTATGGTGATTAAGGTGATGGTGATGATAATGATGGTGATTAAGGTGATGATGATGATGTTGATGGTGATGATGACGATAATGATAATGATGATGACGATGGTAATGATGATGATGATGGTGATGATGATGATGATAGTGACAAAGGTGATGATGATTATAATGATCATGATAATAGTGATGATGATTATAATGATGGTGATGAAGGTTATGATGATGATGATGATGATGAGATGATGATTAGGTGATGATGATGATGAGTATGGTGATTAAGGTGATGATGATGATGATGATGAGATGATGATGATGATTTAGGTGATGATAATGATGGTGATTAAGGTGATGATGATGATGATGATGATGAGATGATGATTAAGATGATGATGATGATGTTGATGGTGATGATGACGATAATGATAATGATGATGACGATGGTAATGATGATGATGATAATGGTGGTGATGATGATGATAGTGATGATGATGAGATGATGATTAAGGTAATGATGATGATGGTGATTAAGGTGATGATGATGATGTTGATGGTGATGATGACGATGGTAATGATGATGACGATGATAATGGTGACGAAGGTGATGATGATTATAATGATGATGATGATAGTGATGATGATTATAATGATGGTGATGAAGGTGATGATGATGATAAAGTAAGATGCAGATTTAATATTACAAACGTAAAATAAATAATAATAATGATGTTATAACGTAACTCGATTGTCTCGTTGTGAACTCGTCACTTCTCTTTTTTTCGTTTGTTGTTTCTCGTCCTCTCGTCCTGTGTCCATGACGACGGGATATAAAGCCCCAGCATGCCGAGCACAGGGTGTAATTCTGTCCCATTGTAAAGCAGGTCGCTCTGAGACATAGGTTGGGATTAAAGTGTGAAACTGGATTACGATCATCCTCAGAGATTGCGGAGCTCCCACCATGAAAATCTCAAAGCCGCTGACATTCTAACCGCTGACAGATGCGGCGGGGCGACCTGCGCCACTCAAACACCTGACAGATCAAATGTCACAGGACGTCGCTCAGACGCCCGACATCCAGAGTCGAGTCGAATGTGGAGATGAATAGATTCACCGTCAATCCACGACGTTAGATGTTAAAGTTAAACGTTACTGAGACACAGAAACCTAATAAAATGATTTCAGTTCATTGTTTGGTGATACCAAAAGTTCATGCGTAGATTTTATGAGAAAATATACACACTGCAAATATATATATATTAATATACAAATCAAGAATAAAAATGATTATCCATCAATATAGAGAGTAAATTTATCTGGTTAATATTTATTAAAATAAGAAATTGCTTCTGCAGTGGCTTCAGATTCCAGGTTCAAATCCCAATCTGGGTGGTTGGCATGTTCTCTCAGTATCCACGTAGGTTTCCTCCGGGTTCTATGGTTTTCTCCCACAGTCCAAAAACATGAATTCAAGGTGAATTGAATGTTGTACATTGCCCTATATAGCGTCCTGTCCTGGGTGTATCTGCCCAGCCCCCAAAACGTTCTGCCCTGGATGGGCATGGGGAACCCCTCCCCCCCACGACCCTTGTAAAGGATAAAGCAGAAGATAATGAATAAATGAAAATAAAATGTGTCTAAAAACTACATTATTTATTTATTTATTTATTCATTATCTTCCTCTTTATCCTCTATTGGGGTCGCGGGGGGGGGGGTTCCCATGCCCATCCAGGGCAGAACGTTTGGGGCGCTGGGCAGATGCACCCAGGACAGGACGCCAATCAATCACCAATCAAACACACACACACACACACACACACACTCTATATGGGGCAATTTAGAGCACTCTATGTACTCGTGTTTAAGTTTTTTTTGATGTTCTGTCTTTAGGTGAGGATCGAATTTTTTTTTGCGCTGCAACAACACGCAACATGATTCAGTTCTAAAGATGGATCAGTACAAATGATTCACTAAAAAGACTCATCCCTAAGTGAATCGTTTGCTTTATTGCTGCTGCATATCGGCTTCATCAGTGAAAAATAATGACGAGATGAATTTGTCTTTAATGATCAGAGATGTTCTATTCTCCGGGTTCTGTTCTGAAGCGTCTCCAGCTGTGAGCTCTAATGCCGCGGCGACATGTCCCGCGTGTTTTCTGTCTCGCGCTCTCCGTCCTGTGACATGTTTCCCAATTCTTTAATCCAGCTGTCGCTCCCTGAGCCCATCGGGAAGATTAGGCCCAAATCCAAGCTCAGGGTTCAGCGTCTTATCAGCTGCACAGATGAGGCCGTCGCGTTTACAACCGTAATCATCCGAGCACGACACACGGCTCGGGCACCGGCGACCGCACGCCATGATGTCCACTCAGTCGTTATGATGAGGAAAATAAAGACACTCACAAAAAAACATCTGATTACATTCATCAATTATCTCCTGCTTCATGGGGGGGGGGGGGTTCCCCATGCCCATCCAGGGGCGAACGTCTCGGGCACTGGGCAGATACACCCAGGACAGGGGGGCAATCTATCACTGGGCACACACTCACTCACACAGACACACTCTATATGGGGCAATTTTGAGAACTCAATTGACTTGATCCATGTTTTTTGGACTGTCGGAGGAACCTGGAGGAAACCCATGCGGAGGAAACCCATGCGGGAGAACATGGAAACTCCACCCAGATTGAGATTCGAACCGGGATCCTAAGCGCTGAGAGGAGAACGTGCCAACCACTAAGCCACTGTGCCGCCATTTGGAGGATTCAATTCACCTTGAATCCATGTTTTTGGACTGTGGGAGGAAACCGGAGAACCCAGAGGAAACCCACATGGACACAGGGAGAACATGCAAACCACACTGATTGCGATTCGAACCTGGATCCCCAGCACTCAGAGGAGAACATGCTAATCACCAAGCCACCGTGCCAGAACTAACAATATAATTTACATTTAACACTCAGCTTCACACCGAACCTATCCCGTCATGTCTGTTTACAAACCCCCATGTGACCGGGAGGCAGCAGGTCAGAGAGAACATGGCCGTGAGCTTCACTCTGGAGTCAGCGTTCATTTTGGGATGAGAGGAGAACCCACTCACCATGATGAGAGGAGCCAAGCCCACGAGGGCTCTCTGTGAGGTGTAGATCTTCACGGAGCCCTCAGAAGACGCCCCCTGCCTGTGGACATCATCAGGAGACACCAACTCCCATCTGATCTCCTGGACCTCCGACAGGCTCCCGACTTCATCCACCTGGAAATCCAGCTGCAGGACCATGTGGAGTTTACTGAGCCTGCGGAGAACATCCAGAACTTATCCTCTCATCTGAAGGACACCAAGACCTCGTCTGAAGATGTTTACTGTTCCAGGGTTTCAACTCATATGGAATATAAGACACTAATGGAGCTCCGGCAGACCTGATATTCACTCTCATGCACTTCCACCTCCTCAACCTCCACCTCCACATCCACCTCCTCAACCTCCACCTCCTCCACAGTGTATATTAATAGCTGCAGAATGTTAATGTGGATCAAAGTCCTGCTGAATCCAGGAGCAGCTCCCTCTGATGCTCTGATGGAGATCAAGGCTTCATACTGTTTGAAAGTTCCGATGGACTCTCACCTCAGGAGATTCAGAGTCAGACTCTCATACGTTCTGCATCAGCAGATCCACAAACCTGCAGAACTCGCAACGTTTTTTAGAAATGAATACAGCAGTCTTTAATTTTATAGTTTTTATTTGAACGTTCTACTGAAGTCCTGTGTGAAATTCATTCATTATCTTCCGCTTCATCCTATATCAGGGTCACGGGGGGGGGTTCCCCATGCCCATCCAGGGGAGAACGTTTCGGGCGCTGGGCAGATACACCCAGGACAGGGGGGGGCAATCTATCGCTGGGCACACACTCACACACACTCTATATGGGGCAATTTGGAGAACTCAATTGACTTGATCCATGTTTTTGGACTGTGGGAGGAAACCGGAGAACCTGGAGGAAACCCACGCGGACACGGGGAGGACATGGCAACTCCACCCAGATGGGGATTTGAACCGGGAATCCCCTAGTGTTGAGAGGAGAACATGCCAACCGCTAAGCCACCGTGCCGTCCCCCTGTGTAAAATGACTCTTAAAATATAATACTATAGTGATGTCACTGTGTGTGTGTGTGTGTGTGTGTGTGTGTATAAAAGAGAGTGAGAGTGTGTGTGTGTGTGTGGGGGGGGTGGTGGTGCTGGGTTCAGACCACATTGTGGACACGTCACGTTCCTGTGTGTATGTGGGGATGATTGGTGTGTCTCTGTATCTGTGTGAGTGTGTGTGTGTGTGTGTGTGTGTGTGTGTGTACCTTTTTCCACTTGTGTTGCTCTGCTTCTTAAAGACAATTCTCAGTTCTTGCTTTAAAGCGGTGTCCACAGTGACATCCCATAATGTTAGGTTTGTGGGCGTGGCCTTATGGAAAGTTAGACTTGTTCCCAACTCAACCCTGCAACAAAGAACACAGACTGAATATTAATACAGAAGAACCGTGTGTGTGTGTGTGTGTGTGTGTGTGTGTGTGTGTGTGTGTGTGTGATGTGTTGACAGTGCGGGTGCAGACAGAGCTGACAGGACGGACAGAGCAGCGTGAAAGAAAGACGTGTTTGACTTCACTGTCTGAATTAATGACAGGTAATCAATAAGAACCTCAAACACACACACACACACACACACACACACACACACACACCCTGATGTGCTCAGTCCTCGGGTCCCATGTTGAGGTCCAGAGGAACTCCGATGGTTCCCGGATCTTTTCCTGAATGGACCCGCGTTGGAGGCAGTGCTCTCCAGGACCCGAGGACGATGGCGGTTCTCAGAACGGTTCTTTGAGGAACTGTGTAAGCCTCAGGCGTTCGGAGTCGGAAGAGAGAAAATCAAAAGGCTGAAGCAGGATGATAGAAAAATAAAAGCCGTTGCCGTAGCAACCATCAGCCAATTTACACCACATCAGGGTTCCTCCTGGTGGTTCCTCCTGATGGTCTGAATGCAGAGAACAACAAAAAGGTTCCCGAAGACGTGTGGCGTTCAGAGAACCTCTCCTGTTCTTCCTAATGAGCTGCAGTGGACTTTATAAAGAACCAGGAACCAATTAACTAACAACTCAATTAACTAAAAAAACTATTCACTTATTACCAAATTAACAAAAAAAACTATTAACTTATAATTCAATTAACTAATATCGCAATTAACAAAAAACAACAATTAACTAATAACAAAATTAATTAAATAACCCAATAGAATAACCAAAATTTATAATAACCAAATTAAGTAATAACCCAATTAAACAAAAACACGATGAACTACTAATCTAACTAAATAATTACCCAATTACCTTATAACCAAATTAACAAAAACCAACTGATAATTTACTAATAACCCAAATAACTAAACAATTAACTAATAACACAAGTAACTAAAAAACAATTAACCAATAACCCTATTAACTAATAATCCAATAAAAAAAACTAAATGAACTAATAACTTCATTACCGGATAACAAACCAGAAACTAATAACCACAAATTAACTAATAACTCGATTAACTAAACAAACAATTAACTCATAACCAAATTTACTAATAACCCTGAGACAAAAAAACTATTAACCAATAACCTGATGAACTAATAACCCAATTAAAAAAAAAACTAAATGAACTAATAACTCAATGACCTTACCTTTATTTAATTACCTTAATTACCAAACAATAAACTAATAACCAAATTAACTAATAACTTCGTCACACATGCTGAGTGTGACCTGGTGACACAGTAATTCTGCTCTTGTCTCTTTTGTATGTTCTCCCTGTGTTTTTTATTCACAGTCTAAGTGATTAATAGTTGAGGTTAATTAAAGGTTCCGCTCTCCTCTTTGAAGTTTTAATGTGAGATAATCTGAGCGTTTGTTGTGGGGGGGGTGGGGGGGGGTGGGGGGTTCTGGTGGAACCTGGTGGAACTTTGGAAGGGCGCTGACGTTTCCTCTGATGAATGAGAGCTGAAATGTCAGACTGCTTCAGATTCTGCAGCATCAGCGAACGGAGCGTGAACGCCGCATCAGCAATGAGATCGGCATTATGACATCATCACTCAGAGGACCGCCCCCTCGCCGGAGCCGCTGAACCGCCCTGAGGATGAACCGCCGTCTGGATTCATCCGTTCATTCAGTGATGCACCTCCTCATCCCTGACCATGAGAACCCGGAGGAGGTTCGGGAGAACGGCAGGGAGAACCCCCGGACCGGATTTGGAACCTCAGCACGTCTTTGGACGTTCTCAGGACAGATGGACATGCAGACTCCACCTCCGTTCACCTCACTGGGATCCAAACCTGGGAGAACATGCAAACTCCACCCAGATCGGGATTCAAACTTGGATCCTCAGCGCTGAGAGGAGAACATGCCAATCACTATACCACCGTGCCGCCCACAAACAGCTAATTATAACATTAAATTACGTAGGTGGTACAGTGGCATAGTGATTGGCATGTTCTCCTCTCAGAGCTGGAGATCCGGGTTGGAATCCCAATCTTGGTGGAGTTTCCATGTTCTCCCCATGTTCTCGTGGGTTTCCTCCGGGTTCTCTGGTTTCCTCCCACAGTGCAAAAACATGGATCAAGGTCAATTGAATTCTCAAAATTGCCCTCATATAGAGTGTGTATGTGTGAGTGAGTGTGTGTCCAGTGATAGATTGGCGTCCTGTCCTGGGTCTATCTGCCCAGTGCCCGAAACGTTCTCCCCAGGGCATGGGAAACCCCCCCCCCACACACACACACAACCGTAATAGAGGATAATGCGGAAGATTGCCCCATATAGTGAGTGTGTGCCCAGTGATGGATTGGCGTCCTGTCCTGGGTATATCCTCATGGACATGGAGACCCCCTTCCCACACACACACACACACACACAACCCTAACGGAGGATGAGGTGTGAGATAATGAGATGAATGGGTTCATTTTTTGATTTTTAGTTCCGTTATTGAAATAAAGAATAAATCTTTAATAATTTCATTTTTTAACCCCGTTTCAGGAGCGACAGTCCCGTCAGGTTCCGTCAGGTTCCGTCAGATCCCGTCAGGTTCCGTCAGATCCCGTCAGGTCCCATCAGGTCCCGAGGCGAATGGTTTCCCCGTCTCTCACGCGGCGTGACGCCGGCTTATCTCGCTCCTGAGAGAAATGTGAGTCGGCTGCGCTCCATCAGAAGAGTCACTTTATCTCCACCGACACCTTCACGTCTCTAATTTATGCCGAATCGCCGAGCTGAGGCTCCACATCTCACACCCCACCTGATGAAATACGAGCGTGGCTTCAGGTCAGATTCATCACCCCGTTTCTGAGAATTTACACTCGAACTCGGAACCCAGAGGTTCCTGGAAGCTTCATCATAAACATCCATCCATTATCTCCAGCTTTATCCTCTACTAGGGTCGCAGGGGGTGTGTGTGGGGGGGGTTCCCATGCCCATCCAGGGGAGAACGTTTCAGGCGATGGGCAGATACACCCAGGACAGGGGGGCAATCTATCACTAGACACACACTCACTCACACAAACACACTATATATGGGGCAATTTGGAGAATTCAATTGCCCTTGATCCATGTTTTTGGACTGTGGGTGGAAACCGGAGAACCCGGAGGAAACCCACACGGACACGGGGAGAACATGGAAACTCCACCCAGATTGGGATTTGAACCGGGAATCCCCAGCGCTGAGAGGAGAACATGCAAAACCACTAAGCCACCGTGCTGCCATCATTATAAACAGCCTTTTTTTAAAAAGCAGCAGCTGGAGGTGGAGGGGGGGTGGTGCAGCTGGAGGTGGAGGGGTGGGGATGCAGCTGAAGGTGGAGGGGTGGTGGTGCAGCTGGAGGTGGAGGTGTGGTGGTGCAGCTGGAGGTGGAGGGGTGGGGATGCAGCTGGAG
>JAFMOD010000290.1:539263-554427 GCA_019802435.1 Corydoras maculifer | reverse complement strand
CCCCCCCCCATGTTTTATATCTGTTTTCAGGTGTGAGATTCCCCAAATCTAACCATCTTCACTCTTTTGGAGATCTGTTTAGTTCTCGTCAGTGGAACTCAGTGAGTTCAGATTCTCATAAAGAATAAAAAGCTGTTCAGTCTGTATGTGTTTATATAAAAGATGAAAACCAATATTGTCTAAAGAAACTGCACATCGATACTATTAAAAACAAACCATTATTACCACGATTATTTACCGAAACATTAACTAAACCGGTTACAGACGTGTTCTTATCTATTATTGATATTACTGATTCATTATGAACATCTCACGTTTTTTTTTTTAAAACACAATTTTATTTGTGAATGTTTACAAAGTTCATCTGTTTTAAACAGAAAACTAAAATTCAGAAAACCTAATATAAAGATATAAAGTTTAAGTAAAGTTTATTTAGACCAAAAAACGAATTACTTTTAAATCACATATTGCACAGAAACAATTTAAACGCCAGAGGGCGCCATTAGATCACGTGTGTGCAGATAAACCAGCGGTCCTGATCAGAACACAGAATTCAGATTAAAACTGAGGAGAGAAGAGCAGAGTGTCGAAAAAACATCATTCCGTTTAAAATAAGAGGCTTTTATTGGTTCTAACGATCACAGATTAAGAAAAGAGAGATTTAATGTGGACTAATCGAACTAAATGTGATAATCTAAGAGGAATCGGGTTAAAATGAGCTTCATGTAAAAGTAAAGTCGATCAGTCTGCGGTAGTACATCCACCTGTACACCAGGTGGTGCTGTTACATTGTGCTAAACGTGGACCAAACCAGAACAACAGAATTCAGTTCGATACAAACACAAGGTAAAGAATTTAAACATAATTTATATTCATATTGTAAATCCTGTGTTGTTAGTAATTGGAACGTTGACTTTGTGTTAGATGTAATTTAATGAGCGCTGATTGGATGAGGAATAACTAACAAACAAGAAGTTTTCTGGTAAGTTTGGCAGAATCAGGTGAAACTGGTTGGAGTTGCAGTTCCTTTTTGGTGAGACAGAGTTCCATCACTGGCTTTGTTCAGATGAACCACAAACTGAAGGAATGAGGAACCAAAAGAGTTCTGATCACGTGACCACTGGTCTGATTTCTCTAAAACACACTCTGTAATTATTAATATTAAAGAAATAAATGATTCACATCATTAAACTCGAGCTACAGACAGGATTTAAATCATGTAGATTTATATTTAATAAAGTTAAAGAGTTTCAGCTTTGTGTAAAACCTGAACAGGTGAGCTGGAAACAGAATCAGGGAAATTCCATCTGCAGCGTCAGCCAATCACAGCGCAGGGATTTCATTACATTAACTGTGTCTGAGGAAAAAAGGTTTGATGGAATTCAGAGTAAATCATTCTGATATTCATAAGGTTTTAAACAAGCTTTTGGACTCAGATAAGTGTTCTGCATTGGAGGTTCTGTGTATTTAATTGGTTTTGGTCAAAAATAAACATTTAAAAATATAATTATCTGTGTTTTTCTGAGAGGTGCATCATTTTATTAAACTTTAAGTTTATAATTTGTATAATATCCAAAATAAATGAACTTTTACAATAACAAACATGTGAAATCCAGACCCTCATCTCTGTGAACATGAAGCCTGCATTCAGCTCTGACTTCAATAAAACTGAAAGCTCAGCAGTTCGAACTGCATCAGTAATCAGAAGGTTCAGAGTCCAGAAACAGCACAATTATACAGCCGCTGATGTCATTAAACAAACCCCTAAAATCCAAAATGATCTGTGATGATATATTGCTGGGCACACACTCACTCACACACACACACACACACACACACACTCTATATGGGGCAATTTGGAGAACTCAGTTGACTTGATCCATGTATTTGGACTGTGGGAGGAAACCGGAGAACCTGGAGGAAACCCACGCAGACACGGGAATCCCTAGCGCTGAGAGGAGAACATGCTAAACACTAAGTCACCGTGCCGCCCTAAACAATAAATTATGTAAAAAAAAAAACTAAAGAAGCTGATTGTATGAACACAGATATATAAATTAATTTCAATTGTGTAATTTCTTAAATCACCTTCACACTTTAATAATTCTGAAGAATTAAAGATCAAACCAAGATGCAGTGGAAACAATAAACCCCCCGCTATTTGTTTTTTATATGATGAAACCTTGCAGCCTCCTTTGTGATTTATTTTGCCTACAGTCCTCCACATGTAAACCATCTGTGCAATGACACACACACACACACACACACACACACACACTGTGTAAGTGAGCACACATGCCCGGAGCGGTGGGCAGCCCTGTACACGGCGCCCGTGGAACATCGAACCGGGAACCTTTAGGCCACAAAGCTGGTTCTTTAACCACAAGCCAACGAGTACCTCTAAGGTAACCAGGCAGTGTTAATAAGTGTAAAAGAACAGTAACAGTGGTCAGTAACAGTGACCACGGACATCACATGTTCAACAGTTAAACTGAGTTCCATCATCATCAAGGACTCCGTTAAGTTCTGTGAATGATTCCAATGAGCTTCAGTGATGATGAAGGAGCTCAGACAAAAAGGCTCCCAAAGACGGTGACGCAACAAGATGTTAGAGAAGTGCTGGAATAAATACAGAGCAATCTGAGATCTGCTTTGTGCTGCATGTATAAAAGTGCAAATCTGCACACTGTGAGCATCTGGTTCTCTGTTGGTGTGATGTGATGAGAGTATAACAGCAGAGACATAATCTAAAGCAGAACCTCAGGGTTCATGAACAAACACAGATTTACAAACTGAATCTCAAACCATCAACCCTCTGATTAACACTTTAGTACCTTTAACAATTAAACACCACACCAAACACCCCCCATGACCCCCATGTGAGGATTAAGTGGAAGATAATGAGATGAGATAAATATATTACTTATACACGTATGAGGCTCAGATGTTTATTTTTTTCATTTATTTAACAGTTTGTTTTACTGTTAACAAGAATTTTGACAAAGTAGTTCTGTACAAAATTAACATTAAAACACAGTTTAAACCACTGTGGTTATTTTTTCATTAAATATATATAAAATATATAATAATATATATATAAAAAAAACATGATTAAAATCAATTAATCAAAATTTTAAATGATACTTATGCAATCTAATAGAATGTTTAAGAAATAAATAATTCTTTAATTTGGTTCCACATACAGAATAATTCAGCAGGAAGTCGATCTTTACGGTTTAACTCCGACATAATCTGGAAAACCGGTTTGGGAAAATCCCTTGGCGCCAACCAAGCCTACCATAAGGTGCGTTGGTTAGATTTAGCCATGAAGTAAACAACATGTGAACAATATGAGGAATGAGGAAATCACAGTGCTTTCACTTCATCACACAGTATGAGACTCAATACAGACTAAATCCATTCATATTTAATAAAATACAATCATCTACAATATATAAATACTACAGGGAAATTGAAGTATTTGTGTATGTGTGTGTGTGTGTGTGTGTGTGTGTGTGTGTAGGTTGTATGAGTGTTCTAAGGTTTGCATTATGACTCATTCATTCATTATCTCCCGCTTATCCTCTATTAGGGTCGCGGTGGGGTTCCCCATGCCCATCCAGGGGAGAACGTCTCGGGCGCCGGGCAGATAGACCCAGGACAGGACGCCAATCCATCGCTGGGCACACACTCACTCACACAGACACACTCTATAGGGGGCAATTTTGAGAATTCAATTAACTTGATCCATGTTTTTGGACTGTGGGAGGAAACCGGAGAACCCGGAGGAAACCCACGCAGACACGGGGAGAACATGGAAACTCCACCCAGATGGGGATTCGAACCGGGAATCCCCAGCGCTGAGAGGAGAACATGCTAACCACTAAGCCACCGTGCCACCCTTGCATTATGACTAAAGGCAGGTAATTGTTTTTTATATGTGCAGAAGCCGAATGCTTTATATCATCAACATTTTAATGTCATTTTTATGTTAATATATTATATACATGATTTAAGCTCTAAACAAAATAAAAGGATTTTATATTAATTATAACCTCTGTTTAAATGTCATTGTTTTTTTCCCCACTGTTTATGAAATTCTTTTGTGTTGTAAAATGTCTGATGTTAAAAGGTGGCGCTATAGTTCTGCTTTGTATACAAACTTTACCCCCCCCCCCCCAAAGAACCTGCTGTAAGGACAAAAGATCAGGTGTGAGCCAATGACTGAGCTTGAATATTGTTACATCATCAGTCTCTGGGTTAGAGTAACTGATCATGTTAAAGGACAAGGTGTGATGTTCTCAGACTCTTTACTTTAATCAGATTATAATTAATTTTAAGATTGTCATTAATTATCAAACTGTTTGGGTTTTTGATATTTGTGATTCATCTGTGGATATTCATTTGTGTTTTTGTGATTTTGTATTTTTAATAAGGTATAAAAAATCTTTTTTTTAGAAGGTAACAATAAGAATTTGACAGGACAGTGTGATTGGTGTCTGATTTTCTGAAAGCTTCAGTGTTGTGATGAGGAGTCTGGACTGTGAAAATTTATGGAAATTGGAAAGAAAGCGTTAGGCGGAACTGTGGCTCAGTGTTTAGCACGTTCTCCTCTCGCTATAGAGATAACAGGTTCGAATCCCAATCTGGGTGGAGTTTGCATGTTCTCCCCCTGTCCGGGTGCGTGGGTTTCCTCCGGGTTCTCCGGTTTTCTCCCACAGTCCAAAAACATGGATCAAGGTCAATTGAGTTCTCCAAATTGCCCCATATAGAGTTTGTGTGTGTGTGTGTGAGTGTGTGTGTCCAGTGATAGATTGGCGCCCTGTCCTGGGTGTATCTGCCCAGCCCCGAAATTTTCTCCCCTGGATGGGCATGGGAAACCCCCACCGCGACCCTAATAGAGGATAAAGCGGGAGATAATGAATGAATGAATGAATTATGGCACGGTGGCTTAGTGTTTAGCACGTTTACCTCTCAGCGCTATAGGGATTACAGGTTCGAATCCCAATCTGGATGGAGTTTCCATGTTCTCCCCATGTCCGTGTCCGCGTGGGATTCCTCCAGATTCTCTGGTTTTCCCCCACAGTCCAAAAACATGGATTAAGGTCAATTGAGTTCTCCAAATTGCCCCATATAGAGTGTATTCGTGTGAGTGAGTGTGTGTCCAGTGATAGATTGGCGTCCTGTTCTGGGTCTATCTGCCCAGCGCCCGACATGTTCTCCCCTGGATGGGCATGGGGAACCCCACCGCGACCCTAATAGAGAATAAAGCTGAATGGATGGATGGAAAGAAAGTGTTTGTTGAAACTTAAATGTTTCACACCGTCCTACAGACTTTAAATACAGATGAAAACTGATCAATAAACCAGAGAAGCTGGATAGCATTGTTCTTTGTCTGGTTTTCTCTCCGATCAGCAAGATATTCAACAACGCTGAGGCAGAAACATGCAGAATCAATTGAAACTTAACACAAATGTGTAAGCGTAACTCTTACCTGTGAAATCTAATACAAGCAATACACACTGATGTTAAAGTGAGACTCACTGAAGCTTAAACCACTTTTCAGATTCTAGAAGCATCATTTTTGTTCTGATCAACAGTAATCCAGTCATTGTTCAAGTTTAATTATCAATAATTAATTTATATAATGTTTTTTACAATAATACATCGTCACAAAGCAGCTTTACAGAGTTGTAAGCCTTTAAACCCCCAAAGAGCACGATGAAGCGACAGTGGCAAGAAAAAACTCCCTGTTAATTAATCCCCATGTTGATATTTTAAGTAAGAAACTTTGTGAGGACCGAGGCTCAGTGGTGGACTCATCCTCCTTCAGCATAAACAGTGTAGGACAGCCATGTGCAGATTGTGTGGTGATCATGTGACCCGTATTTAACAATTAAAAGCTATATAAGTCCATTGAGGACGTCCTGCAGGACCGCTGGTCCAATAGAAATCCAGGTTCCATCCGGTAATAGTCGTAGCCGCAGCAAAAACCATCCCAAATCACCAACCCAATGCCGCCAAGCCCGAGATCCATATCTCCATCCACAGGGAACCAATGAAACACATTATCAAACAAATGTGTTCACAATCCACCCCAAAGACTGACAGTGACCCAGAACCACGAACAGCAACCCAAAGGTCATTCATTACCCAATACTGTTGTAATTTATTAAACGTAAAAAGACATGAATTGCATTGGTTGTCTTTTCAGTAAAACGCATTAAATTCTTTTGGAACAAAACCGCCGACTTATGACCATTTATTAGAACATAACACACATTTTCTGTTTATAGTTGATTAATAATTAATCTACTGTAGGGTAAAAACACATTCACACATACACACATTCACACAGGAACCAGTCACTGTTAAAGCTCAAAATATATATATATATTTTTTTTTACAAGTAATGCTGTCATCACTTCAAAGTCTGACAGTATATTAAAAGCTGCAGTATAAAGTTATAAAGGATTTAAAGAGAGTTGAAACTGAGCATGTTTGTGTGTTACTCTGTTTCTGCAGTTCATTACATTTGGTCATTTAGTAGATGCTTTTATCCAATGTGACTTATCCCAGATATTCCAAATATCCCAGATATCAGAGCACAGGGTTGGTACAGTGTAAACTTGGTGTCATCTCCTAAACCTGCGTCGTGCCCCAAAATGACATTATTATTATTATTATATATTATTACATATAATAGAATATTTTAAAATAAATATTATTTATTATTATATTTTTCTTATATATTTAAAATGAACATGATTTTGTGTGTAAATGTTTACAAAGTTTTTCTATTTTACACAGAAAACTAGAATTCTGAAAATATTTGCTGTAGTATTTTGATAAATAAACTTTTAAAAAATACAAAAAAATATATGTTAAATCATGTCTGACCAGCGAGAATTTAAACTAAACCTGATGTTCTGAGATAAATCAGGTTAAAATGAGCTTCATATAAAAGTAAAGTCGATCAGTCTGTGGTAGTACATCCACCTGTACACCAGGTGGTGCTGGTACGTTACATTGTGCTAAACGTGGACCAAACCAGAACAACAGGATTCAACTCGATACAAACACAAGGTAAAGAATTTAAATCTTATTAATATTTATATTTATGTTCTTAATTCTGTGTTGTAAGTAATTTGAACGTTGACTTTGTTGAATTAAATGAGTGCTGATTGGCTGATGAATAACAAAGTAAGACGTTCTGATGTAGAACAGTGGACGTTCTGTTTGGGTTCGGTGGTAAGTTTGGCAGAATCAGGTGAAACTGGTTGGAGTTGCAGTTCCTTTTTGGTGAGACAGAGTTCCATCACTGGCTTTGTTCAGATGAACCACAAACTGAAGGAATGAGGAACCAAAAGAGTTCTGATCACGTGATCACTGGTCTGATTTCTCTAAAACACACTCTGTAATTATTAATATTAAAGAAATAAATGATTCACATCATTAAACTCGAGCTACAGACAGGATTTAAATCATATAGATTTATATTTAATAAAGTTAAAGAGTTTCAGCTTTGTGTAAAACCTGAACAGGTGAGCTGGAAACAGAATCAGGGAAATTCCATCTGCAGCGTCAGCCAATCACAGCGCAGGGATTTCATTACATTAACTGTGTCTCAGAGTAAATCATTCTGATATTAATACCTTTTTAATAAGTTGAAATCAGATGGGGGTGGGATATCAATCTGACGGTTGTGGGTTTAAATCTCAGGTCCAACTAAAGTTACTAATTTGGGTCCTTGAGCAAGACCCTTAACATTGCTACGGGGATGCTCTGACCCCAATCATTTATTTGTTTTGGTCTAAAAGCTCTGAGAGGTGCATCATTTTATTAAAGTTTAAGTTTATAATATGTATAATATTTAAAATAAATTCACTTTCAAAACAATAACCATGTCAAATCCAGACCCTTTAATAAAATACTTTATTTACTTTAATAAAACTGAAAGCTCAGCAGTTAGAACTGCATCAGTAATCAGAAGGTGAGTGAGTAATCAGAAGAGACCAGAAACAGCACAGTTATACAGCCGCTGATGTCATTAAACAAACCCCTGTAATCCAAAATGATCTGTGATGATATTGTGTTAGTTGTTTTGGTTAAAACTGTGATTTTAATGCTGTAAATAAAACTGATGAGCATCAGAGTATGTGATGGAAATAAATTTAAAGTTTGCAGCAGACACTGAACTAATAAGTAATTGTTTTAAAGTAGTTATTTTTATAGATTTTATTTAAAACCAGACGGTGATAACCGATGTAAGGAGCAATAATGAAGGTTACAGAGCGGAGAGAAGAGATGAGTTCATCCGTCTGGATCCGTCTGTCAACCTCATGTTTAAATGTGTTAGTGAGACGTTACCTGAATATCTGCATGTAAACAAGAGCAGGAATCAGGAACTAAAGCTGGTTCCACTCTGGTTCTTTTATTACACACAATGAGATGTCAACACATTCATTCATTCATTCATTATCTTCCGCTTATCCTCTATTAGGGTCGTGGTGGGGTTCCCCATGCCCATCCAGGGGAGAAAGTCTTGGGCGCTGGGCAGATAGACCCAGGACAGGGCGCCAATCCATCGCTGGGCAGACACTCACTCACACAGACACACTCTAAATTGGGCAATTTTTTTTGAGAATTCAATTAACTTGATCCATGTTTTTGGACTGTGGGAGGAAACCGGAGAACCCGGAGGAAACCCACGCAGACACGGGGAGAACATGGAAACTCCACCCAGATGGGGATTCGAACCGGGAATCCCTAGCGCTGAGAGGCGAATGTGCTAACCACTAAGCCACCGTGCCGCCGATGTCAACACAATATAGTTTTATTTATTACAATATAAAAAATATATTCTAAATATTACAGTGTGAGTATGTAGACTGGCATCACAGTGTGTGTGTGTGTGTGTGTGTGTGTGTGTGTGTGTGTGTGTGTGTGTTTGCATTTTTGTAAACAGATCATTTTACTCTTTATTAATCTGAGACTTAAACCTGTTTTCAGATCCTGAAATCGTCATTTATGAAATAATAATAAAACTTAAATATATTCTTATTTATAAAGTTTAGTTTTTTTGTTTTAACACTGACCTGGTGACGGCCAAATGTTGATCAGTTAACCCTCTGACAATGTTATTAACACATGTGTCTGTTTGCAGTACATTACAGAAATGACCTTAAGCAGAATCAGAAACAGAAATCTGTGCATGACTTTTTAATAATGTTAATTTCTGCTTGTCTTATTCTCCATGTTCTCAGTTCCACTTCCTGTAAAGATGTAAAGACTTTGTAGTTCTACACTTCCAGACTGTAGTCCATCTGTGTGTGTTCTACAGTACATAGTAGCACCACAGAGCAGGAATTATTTAGTCGGTGCATTAATTAAACTACAGCAGCACTGCTGCACTAAAAGCCCCACACCAGTGTCACTGCAGAAAATTGACAGTTATTTTGTACTGTACATTTAATTAATATGTTAATAATAATTATTTTACTGCATTAAAATGTAGTAAAATTTATTTTTAAGTTAAGTTATTTGAAGTCAATTTTAAGTGAACAGTGAACAGTGAGCTGCTGTAGTTAATAAACATTTAAGGGGGTTTACTCTCATGATTTGTAAGAATAAACAAGAACTGACTCATCAGCCAGCAACAGGTGATGTCATCAGATCTGAATTATTTTATTGGTGAAGAAAAATAAAATTAAGCTTCAAAACCACAGAGACTTTTTCCGCAGATTAGTTTTTTTTTTTTTTTTTGCAGATATCTTGTTTACATGCAGATAAATACGGTCTTACAAATAAAGATAATTTAAATAAAGATCAAGACAAAGATAATAAATCGATTATTTAACGTTTATCTCTTCTGCACTGCAGCAGAACATCAGAATATCTAAAACCATTGACCTTAATGACAGAGGACTGTGTTTTAATTAAATTATAATAACATTTTAACTTATTCATTAAATACATGTTTTTATAGCCTTTTATAAAATTATATTGAGTTTTTTGGGTGATAACAGTTTTATTTAAAGACATTCTGATACATGTCTCTACAGCTCCATTGTCATGTTCCTTAGTGCTGAATGTTTTTGCTGATGCATCACTTAGAATGGCAGCCATGAGAAGTTCACTGAAATCAGTTTCACCTGTGACGACAAAGATGATATAATCAGATTATATATAATCATCATATGAAAACATTTATTCAGCACAGAACTGGATGGAGATTTTTGGAAAATTCCATTCACTCATTATTTTTCCTCACTTTTTGGGTCGCAGTGCGCACACACACACACACACACACACACACACACAGGACAGGGCGCCAATCCAGCACTGGGCAAACACTATATAAACAGATACACATACTATATAGGGGTGATTTAGATGAGGCAATCAGAGCAGCAAATTCACCTTGAATCTGGATCTGGGCGCCAATCCATTGCTGGGCACACACTCACTCACTCAAACAAACTCTATATGGGGCAATTTGGAGAACTCAATTGACTTGATCTATGTTTTTAGACTGTGGGAGGAAACCGGAGAACCCGGAGGAAACCCACGTGGACACGGGGAGAGCATGGAAACTCCACCAAGATGGGGATCCGAATCGGGAATCCCTAGCGCTGAGAGGCGAACGTGCTAACCACTAAACCACCGTGCCGCTTCGAAAATTCTATTTATTTTTGCAATTAAAAATCCTAATTTGCCTGAAATATGGACAGAAGGACTTTAGAATGACACATGACCTCAGTTGTCTTTTTCCTCTGATAGCAAAATTGCAGGAACACAGCACATTAGAAACTTCATGTGTTACTGAAGGTGGGGTCTGTTTTATTGGTCCTGTAATTTTAATGAGCTTGAATTTGGGATTTTATTTTTTGGTACAAACTGAAACCATCACTCCAGATTTCACAGATCAGCACAAAGAAACTGTTGATTGGTGGCACTGGTGGACCACTGGAGGTGAAGGGTGGAGTCGACCGTAATGGATGTGTATAAGAGATAATTAAAACACTTTAATTTCATTAAAAAGTGGTAAATTTATTATTAAACTGTATATTAGTCTGAGTGTCTACAGAATTAAAATGTGTAAATGTCACAATTTTACATTTAAAATAATTTTAAATCAATAACAAGCAGAATAATGTTTGTTAGTTTTAAACATCCAATAAAACAGAAAATAACAGATCAGATTAAAAGTGCTTACAGATGAAACGATCGGGTTAAAGTTTTATGTATTACAAAGTTTTTACACTAATCTAAAAACTAAAGTTTATTATTCTAAACATCTCATTTGAACCTTTATTTTTAATATAATCCCGTCTCATAAACTTAAACATGTATAATAAAAGCTCTCAGATACAAAGACAGTTTTCATTAAAAGTTCAAAAAAGAAAACAAAAGTTTTTACAATTTCGTTATAAAGAGAATTTAGATAAAACCACACGCATCATCACTCCATCACACCATCACCCAGAATGCACTGCAGAAAAAAGATGATAAATACTTTAAAAATCATTTTTAAAATCATTTAAAAAGTAAAGACAGTCAGTTCTGTATATAAAACACATCATTATTAATTAATAAATATTAAATATATTTAAGACTCACTCTGTGGTCTTAGGTTGGCACCAGGATCCGACCTGGAAATAAACCAGAATCAGAATCAGATGAGCAGTCTTATTAAAACTATAAATACATTTTTCCTAAATTAAACAAATCTGAAAGCGAAAGATTGTCTGAAATGTCTTCTAGCTTGGATTGAAACTAAACGCAGTGCTCCAAACAGGAGATAGCTTAGCTACCTGAAATCCTGTTACTCAGCGATCAGCATTCACTTCAAAAACCAGACTAGATTACGTCCCGGAATGATTTAGTTATTAATGAAGGCATTTCTGAATCAGAGCTTGTTTTTTATTATACAGTCATGGCCAAAAGTTTTGAGAATGACACAAATATTATATTTTCACATGATCTGCTGCCCTCTGGCTTTTATGTGTGTTTGTCAGATGTTTTTATCACATACAGAAATATAATTGTAATCATATTATGAGTAACAAAAGCTTTCATTGACAGTTAGAATGAGTTAATGCAGCAAGTCAATTTGAGTCCCCCCCCCACCCCCGAGACCCTAATAGAGGATAAAACGGAAGATAATGGATGGATTAAACCACTGACCATGTGATTTCTTCTTGTAGTAAATGAATCCAGCAGCTGATAGGATGATCCCTAAAACCAGACCTGAAGCTCCAATAGCAATTTTACTTTTATCAGCCTCAGAACCAGAGTTCTCTGATGAAAAATAATATACATTTTAAAAATATTTACTAATTTAATACCAGTGCTAAATGTGTAGGTCAGTTATGTTAATGACCAGACATCCAAACCTGATGTTCAAACTCACCCCATTTGTAGATGTAGGGTTTGGTGGAGCTGGCGTGTTGAACCACACAGGAGATCTCCTCTCCAGATTGAGGGGTGTACTCCAGGTGAGAGTGAACCTGATAGTACCAGTCTCCATCTGCCATCTCCTCTGTGGATGTTACTTCACCTTTAAACTCTTTATTGTTCTTTAACCAGGTCACCTTGATGGCAGGAGGGTAGAAGTTATAAGCGCTGCACATCAACACTGCGGGATGAGATCCTTCTGCTTTCTTTAATAACTTCACTTTAATTTCAGGTTCAACTGAAAAACATTCAAATAACAGCAAATTAATTCATTTATAAAAACAAATCACAACTGGATTTATTATTAAAAAATGTAACAAAGTTATTTTTATATCGTTTTTGATATGAAACATTTTGGATAAAACAAACTGTTATAGTGAATAAGTTCAGTATTTAAAGATGGTCTCACCTGCTTTATTAAAGATTCCTTCATAGTAAACCTTATTATTGAATCTACAGTAACGATCCACTTCAGCTCTTTCTCTTTCCAGTAATTCGGGTTGATTATTCCAGTACTCTGCATTTCTGACTCCGTAATCTGTGTATCCCACAAACTTCCCCACAGTGCTGTTAAACTGACTGTACTTCATCTGATTAAATATATAAGTATCTATGAACACCATGTCCCGTCCATCCTCATAACTGGATATACACTCCCCGTGTCTTGCTTCAAAATGTCCATCTAACAAACAAAAAAATAAAGTTTACAAACAATATTCTAATCTTTCAGAACGATGTGTTATATTATAAATCATAATTGAAATGAATTTATTTACATTAAATTGATTTTATTACACGCGATTTTCTCGGTTATCAACACGAAGTAGAGAACGTTTATATATTTAATAAAACAGATTTACACCTCACAGTAACGTTAATAAAGTCTAATCTCTTAATCTCACCTGTTAAAGTCAGGACAGCAGAGAGAACAATCAGAATAATATTCATCAGTTTCCTCATGTTCTTTCTTCTTTGTTCTTCTCTGTTCTGAATCTAAATGAAGCTCAGATCTGATCACACTCAGCTTTAGGTTATTTAAACTGACATGTACAACCGACCAATCAGCTGCTAAAGACAAAGGGCGTCATCAATCAACAGGAAGAATGTAAATCAAAAGAGCGACTAGAACATTTCAACCAGCAACTATTCAACAACATTTTAAAAACTAATGTGAATTTTAAAACTTTTTTTAAAGTAAAAAATAAGAAGAAAGCGTATTTATTCAGAAAGAAACAGAACATTAACGTATTCCTATTCTTATCAAGCTCACCTTGTGTTACATATCTTAGGCCTTCCTCAATTTTTAGACTATTTTTTGATATTTTCTGTTAATTTCCCTGGTTGGTTACTTTACTGTTTATTTCTCAGGTGGTTTGTATGTAGTAAATGATCTTGTTTTTGTCTTTATTAATTTCTTTTTTATATAATCACTTTGTTTTTATTTTCTCAGTTTGTTTCTTTTTAGAGGCGGCACGGTGGCTTAGTGGTTAGCACATTCGCCTCTCAGCACTAGGGATTCCCGGTTCGAATCCCCATCTGGGTGGAGTTTCCATGTTCTCCCCGTGTCTGCGTGGGTTTCCTCCGGGTTCTCCGGTTTCTTCCCACAGTCCAAAAACATGGATCAAGTTAATTGAATTCTCAAAATTGCCCAATTTAGAGTGTGTCTGTGTGAGTGAGTGTGTGCCCAGCGATGGATTGGCGCCCTGTCCTGGGTCTATCTGCCCAGCGCNCCCCATCTGGGTGGAGTTTCCATGTTCTCCCCGTGTCTGCGTGGGTTTCCTCCGGGTTCTCCGGTTTCTTCCCACAGTCCAAAAACATGGATCAAGTTAATTGAATTCTCAAAATTGCCCAATTTAGAGTGTGTCTGTGTGAGTGAGTGTGTGCCCAGCGATGGATTGGCGCCCTGTCCTGGGTCTATCTGCCCAGCGCCCGAGACGTTCTCCCCTGGATGGGCATGGGGAACCCCACCACGACCCTAATAGAGGATAAGCGGAAGATAATGAATGAATGAATGAATGAATGTTTCTTTTTAGTGTTAGTATGTTGTAGCTTAGCTTAACCCTCGATTTGTCAACATGTTAAACCATTGTTTGCTGTGTAATATGGTCAATATAGATAGTTTGTCATCTTTGAGTGCTGAATATATAACTGGAGGAGCACTGAGTACTGAATATATCACTGGAGGAGCTCTGAGTGCTGAATGACTCTATGGAGGAGCTCTGAGTGCTGAATGACTCTCTGGAGGAGCTCCAAGAGCTGAATGAATCACCAGATGATCTCTGAGTGCTGAATATATCACTAGAGGAGCTATGGGTGCTAAATGACTCACTGGAAGAGCACTGAGTACTGAATGAATCACTGAACTAGCTCTGGGTGCTGAATGAATTACTCGAAAACCTTTGAGTGCTGAATGACTCTCTGGAGGAGTTCTGAGTGCTGAATGAATCACTAAAGAAGCTCTGAATGCTGAATGATTCACCGGAGGAGTTCTGAGTGCTGAATGAATCACTGGAAGAGCTCTGACTCCTGAATGAATCACTAGAGGAGCTCTGAATCCTGAATGAATCACTAGAGGAGCTCTGACTCCTGAATGAATCACTAGAGGAGCTCTGACTCCTGAATGAATCACTAGAGGAGCTCTGAATCATGAATGAATCACTAGAGGAGCTCTGACTCCTGAATGAATCACTAGAGGAGCTCTGACT
>JAFMOD010000290.1:521082-537861 GCA_019802435.1 Corydoras maculifer | reverse complement strand
GAATCACTAGAGGAGCTCTGACTCCTGAATGAATCACTAGAGGAGCTCTGACTCCTAAATGAATCATTGGCAAAGAGGTGCCCAAAGCTGAATAAACATCATGTTAAATATCTGTTACTGTTTATTGTTAAATATTATCAGATATGTTGTCTCTGTTTTAAGTGTGTTTAAAGTGTTTATTCAAAATTTAAATATTAATTTTATTTACTGTGTGAGCGTGGACCCCATAATGCTTGGTTGCAAAGTGAAAATGTTTAATGTAACTTTTTCTTTACATAGAATATATTGTAACAGGTTTAATATTTTATTTTTGATAAATTAAAAATATTTGATTTATTTTATTCATATAATCACATATAAAAACAGTTTTTGGTTTAATGTTTTAATCAGATGAATGTGCGCATTGTCTTGAGTGACCTTTTTTCAGACAAGTCAAAATTGATGAAATTAATTAATGGAATAATTTCTTAATTTTCTTAACTTTTGAAATAATAATTCAAAACCATAATTTCACTGTCCTCAGTTTTATTGGAACTTAAAAACCAACAATCAACAGAATGAAATAGGAAACTTTACAATGATGAGATTAAAGAGATGAATTCTGAACTCTATGAGGATTAAAAATCAGAATTTTAATAAACTCAGTTTTTATTTTAATAAAATTAAAAGGTAAAGTTGTAAAAAAAAAAAGATACTTATAAATCATCTGTAAATATTATGAAGATTTGATGTATATTAATTAAATACAGTAATTAACATGCTGATGATTCTGATTATTAGTTGCACTGATTTCCTTTGATGAGGAAGAAAGTTCCAACAGCGACTCCGATCAGTCCTAAAGCCAAACCCACTCCACAAAACACAGACGGACCCAAACCGGGAACCTCAACATCCACCTCTGTAACACAAACATCATCATCATCATCATCATCATCATCATCATCATTATTATTCAAAGCATGATCACAGCTCTGGATATTATGACACTTTGAAAATGTAACATTTTCAAATGCACTGAAATGATGCACTGTATGAAAACGTGTTCTGTAATAAACATGAACTTCGTTAACAATCAATTATACAGAGAGCTAACATTTAATAAATTATATAAACTTCTCATGTCACCAAAAGTTAATCAGAGATCCAATCAGCTGTCCACATTTACACATTATCTGCCTAATTTTATTTGAAATTAAAATTGAAATAAATTAAGTATATTAAACTATTCATTCATTCATTATCTTATGCTTTATCCTGTACTAGGGTGCTGGTAAAGTTTCGGGCGCTGGGCAGATACACCCAGGACAGGACCCCAATCTATCACTGGACACATACTCACTCACTCACACACACACACACACACTATATGGGGCAATTTGGAGAACTCAATTGACTTGATCCATGTTTTTGGACTGTGGGAGGAAACCGGAGAACGCGGAGGAAACCCACGCGGACACGGGGAGAACATGCAGACTCCACCCAGATTGGGATTCGAACCGGGAATTCTGAGCTGAGAGGAGAACATGCCAACCACTAAGCCAATGTGCCGCCTAGATTCAATTATGTGTTATGAAAAACATTTTTATAGGTTTCATTAACTTGATTGGGAAACTTGTGTTTGGGCTGTCAATCTGAACGTGTTGGGCTGTCAATCTGAACATTTTGGGTTCAAATCCCAGGTCCACTAAAGTAACCAGTTTGGGTCCTTGAGCAAATCCCTTAACCCTCATTGATCCCGGGATTCTGTATTAACCCTGTATTAAAGTTGAGATACTTGAAAGTCGCTTTGGCAAAAGCATCTGATAAATGACCAAATGTAAATGTAATTATTTTCTCAATTTATAATATAAAAAAATAAGTATTCTCTGTAGTTTTTATTGTACGAGTATGTTACCTAAGGTTTTGGTATCAGGGAAGTCCAGTGCGCTGTGTTTCACTGTACAGGTGTAAATGTCTCCCTCTTGTGGAGTGATGCTCAGGTGAGAGAACTGGTTGTAGGAATAATCTGGATTGGGGTACAGCTGGCTGAATGTAGCACTGTCTGATACGTCCTCACCATTCTTGGTCCATTCCACAGAGATGGGAGGAGGAAAGAAACGTCTTGAATGACAGATGAGTGTGTTCTGTTCACCCACCTGAACGTCATTCCTGGAATAAATTAAGTTTTGAGGGGCGGCTGTGGATTAAGAACAAAAACACATTGTTAATATTGAAATTTCACCAAATAATTACTGGTTAACAATGTTTTTAACATTTTTTTATTTTTCTATGCTGTAAACATACCACAAGTTTTGTAGACCTGAAATCAGCCGGGATCAATATGGTGAAGGGCCCTCTATTTAACATTATATATATTTCATTTAATATTATAGTATTCATTAATTCATTCATTATCTCCCGCTTATCCTCTATTAGGGTCGCGGTGGGGTTCCCCATGCCCATCCAGGGGAGAATGTCTCGGGCGCTGGGCAGATAGACCCAGGACAGGGCGCCAATCCATCGCTGGGCACACACTTACTCACACACACACACTCTATATGGGGCAATTCTGAGAATTCAATTAACTTGATCCATGTTTTTGGACTGTGGGAGGAAACCGGAGAACCCGGAGGAAACCCACGCAGACACGGGGAGAACATGGAAACTCCACCCAGATGGGGATTTGAACCGGGAATCCCTAGCGCTGAGAGGTGAACGTGCTAACCACTAAGCCACCGTGCCGCCATTATAGTATTCTTTTTAAAAATAATTTAGTAAAACCCAACTCTTAATCTTTTAACACTTTGTCTGTTAAATGATGTTTTGTGTAAATTTGATTAAAGACTATTACTTAATTTTCTTTCATTACATACTATGGAAGACCAGTGAAGACATGTGTTATTATTTTTAAATCATTATCTCGAGATAACAAATCTTGTCATGTTGTGTTCACGTCTCATTTTTGTGCATCCGGAGTGTTGGCAGGATGGTTCTGTCATTACACCTGACATAAAAAGAGGTCGGCTTTGTGACATTTGGGTTAGATTTACTTCAACAGTTGCATAATAAATAGTATTTAATAACATTTTATGGTAACAGCAGGGCTGTTTCTGGCTGTTACCCACAGCACATAATGGGGTGTTCTTAGGACAGGGTCTCAACTGTCAATAGATCTGTTTTGGATGCTGGAGAGAGATGAGCGAGTTCTTCACTTTAATCATTAAAGAAATAAGTTCTTCTTTAATAGATTCCTAGTATCACCAGCTGATTTTATTTTTTGGAGCTAACAGTTACTGTAATAATAATAATAATAATAATAATAATTATTATTATTATTATTATTATTATTATTATTATTTAACGTTTGTGTGATTTTTGCAGCTCAAAGCTTTTTTTAAACATCACTACATTCAGTTTCTCTCACAGTGGATGATGACTGATGATGTTTAAATTACTCTGTGGTAACTATTTAGTGTAATTTTTAGTGTCAGTCATGTTATGTTTTTTGAATCCTTGTACAATTCATGTTCGCTAAATAGTTAAATAAATTATTACCCACAATGCCTCTTAAATCCTGTATACAGCCTTCAAACAATTACAGGTTCAATTCAACCACAAAGTTTTTATTCTGTTCTAAAATCAGTCAGACATATTGACTCCATTGGACATTGAGGTCCAATCATATTTACAAATTAAAAGTAAATGTACTTATTTAGGGGCGGCACAGTGTTTAGCATGTTCTCCTCTAAGCGCTAGGGATTCCCGTTTTGAATCCCGATTGGGTGGAGTTTGCATGTTCTCCCAGTGTCCACGTGGGTTTCCTCCGGGTTCTCCGGTTTCCTCCTACAGTCCAAAAACTTGGATCAAGGTCAATTGAATTCTCTAAATTGTCCCATATAGAGTGTGTCCGTGTGTCCCGTGATAGATTGGCGTCCTGTCCTGTCTGCCCAGCACCCGAAACGTTCTCCCGTGGATGGGTATGGGGAACACCCCCGCAACCCTCTTAGAGGATAAAGCGTAAGATAATGGATGAATGTACTTATTTATTTAAATGTAACTGATAAAACAATTCAACTAAATAAATGAATAGTAGATATACATAACTTCTGTAACACTGCTTAAACATCTGTTTTTATGTTGTCATGATGTTGCTGTGACACAGAAGGTCGTTCTATATTCTATATTATTGAGACCCATGTGATTTCCTGCTTCACTGCCCTGTATATTAAATTAAACATAAAATATTTTAAAGTTATTTATTTAAATAAATTTACAATTTACTGTAGTGAATTAAATAAAAGAAAATGTTTTGCGTATTTTATTTTCACTTTTTGTTGTTTTTTTTATTTTTAATGGATGATGGGTGGCGGCACGGTGGCTTAGTGGTTTAGCATGTTCTCCTCTCAGCACTAGGGATTCCCGGTTCGAATCCCCATCTGGGTGGAGTCTCCATGTTCTCCCCGTGTCTGCGTGGGTTTCCTCCGGGTTCTCCGGTTTCCTCCCACAGTCCAAAAACATGGATCAAGTTAATTGAATTCTCGAAATTGCCCCTATAGAGTGTGTCTGTGTGAGTGAGTGTGTGCCCAGCGATGGATTGGCGCCCTGTCCTGGGTCTATCTGCCCAGCGCCCGAGACGTTCTCCCCTGGATGAGCATGGGGAACCCCACCGCGACCCTAATAGAGGATAAGCGGGAGATAATAAATGAATGAATGAATGAATGGTTGATGGCTATTAAAAAAACAGAGACTAGAGCAAACTAGTGGCAGTCATTGGCTTGTGGTTAAGGAACCAGCCTTGTGACCTGAAGGCTTTCCGGTTCGATTCCCGGTCCCACCAAGTACCGTGGCTGAAGTGCCCCTGGGCAAGAGACCTGACCCCAATTACTCTCTGGGTGCCGTATTCAAGGTTGCCCACCGCTCCGGGTATGCGTGTTCACTTCACTAGTTTGTGTACATATATGTGTGTGTTTCACTGCACGGATGGGTTAAATGTGGAGGACAAAATTCCTCTGTGTGTACACACAGCAGGCAAAATAAATCACTTTATCACTTTAAACTACAAATCTAATAACTTCAATAATAAATAAAATAAAAAGTCCCTGTATTTAAAGGAATCAGATAAACAAATTTGTAACAACATTAATATCTAATTAAATTCGTTATTTAAAATGATCATCTAAGTCAACCCGCTGTTTGCTTTTTTATTTTCTAACAGTTTTTAAGCTACAATCACGAAATTTGTACAGGATGGTAAAACATACACCCACACGTTGTTTGTGCTTTTTAGGAGATCAGAAAGACTGGGTCCTAAAAGTGGACAATTAAAGCCATTTTTCTCCAGGATCCCATTATAAATTATGTGTCCAAAATTATGTAGACCTGTGTCTTAAAGTATGTGGACACCCAGCGTCTACAGAAATGTGTCAAAGTTTGAAGGTAGACACCAAGAAACAGGGGTCCAAAAGAACACGGACATCCATAGCTCAAAAACAAGTGTTCAAAAGTATGCAGACACTCATGAAATAAAGACGTGTCCAAAAGACTTCAAAAACACAGGGCCCAAGCATGTGGACAGCCAGGGACATGGGTCTAAAAGTAAATGGAGACTATGTATTTTAATAAATTTGTTTCAGAAAAGAGAATTATTTCTTTGTGTCATCATATTAATACCTCTTGAAAACAGGAAGTCACAGATGATCATTAAAGAGTTTTTACCAATAAAAAAATGAATGAAGAGGAAAAACTTTTGTCAGATTTTACACATTGAACATTGTAGGAATATTAATAACATTAAAAACATAACAATGTGGTTAATTGTCTAGACACATTATGTTTCTCAGTTATTAACTGAGATAATTTTTTTTATCAGGGGTGGCACTGTGGTTTAGTGGTCAGCACATCTGACTCTCAGTGCTGGGGATCCAGTTTTAACATGTTCTCCCCATGTGTGGGTTTCCTCTTGGGTTATCTGGTTTTTAAAAAAAATGGAATTTAAATTGGCTGCTCTAAGTTGCATTTATACACTGTGTGTGTGTGTGTGTGTGTGTGTGTGTGAGTGAGCATGCCCAGTGATAGACTGGCACCCTGTCTTTGGTGTAATTGCCCAGCGCCCAAAACTTTTTATTTAAATTTAATCACTATTGGATGTAATTTATTAATTAACTATTAAAGTAGTTTTATTGATTAACCATAAAACTGTATATTCATTCATTTATTCATTCATTATCTCCCACTTTATCATCTATTAGGGTTGCAGTGGGGTTTCCCATGCCCATTCAGGGGAGAACGTCTCTGGCGCTGGGCAGATACACCCACACACACACACACACACACACACAAACACACTCTATAGGGGGCAATTAGAACTTAATTGACTTTATCCATGTTTTTGGACTCTGGGAGGAAACCGGAGAACCCGGAGGAAACCCACGTGGACACGGGGAGAACATGAAAACTCCACCCAGATGGGGATTCGAACCAGGAATCCCTAGCGCTGAGAGGAGAACATGCCAAACCACTAAACCACCGTGCCACCCACTGTATATTTAAATATTTTTATTTCATGTTTAAACAGATCTATATTTTTAGATGAATAAACTTTTAATGTATGTTTTAATGTATTTGTATGAGACATTAATCATGGACGTATATTTAACACTAAATGTGTAACTTTAATATTAAATATGTTCAGTGAGACAGTTAACGTATTAAAGACAAAATAAAAAAATAATTGAATCTTCTGATTTATTTCTACATTAACAGATGTTTTAACTCGTGATCATTTCATTCAGTTTAAATCGAATATCAGTTATAAACATGATTATTATTAAATGTGTTTCTTTATTAATGATAATAAATGATGATTGCTTTTGAATGTTAGTGTACATGTGTGTGTGTGTGTGTGTGTGTGTGTGTGTGTGTGTGTGTGTGTGTGTGTTCTGATGGTTACTCACTCTGTGGTACTGACTCGTTCATAAACATCTTTATATGAATGTTTAAGTTGGTTTTACAGATCTCCAGATTCGTCTCTGCTTGTTCGTACATTCCGGGCATGTCGATCTGATCAGCGAATGAAGGTAACATGTTCACCGCCTCCTTTTTTACAAAATCAGCGTAAATCCGCTCCTCTCCATCAACACCGTACATCTCCTCCTTTACTGTGTCTGAACATGCTACTAAATACATAGTGTCGTGTTTACCTGAAGAGAGAAACACACACACACACACACACACACACACACACACACACACACACACACACACACACACAGAGTACACGAGCTCGGTTTGTATCAACTCCAATCACGAAAACTTTATAACGATAATAATGATGAACTTTAACTGTATCATGTCAGTAAACTTCACATCTTCAGTTAAATAAATAATGATTTAAAAACTTTAAACTATAAAACTGAATCATAATTTAGTTTAATAAACATCATTAATGATGATAAACTTACTCTGAGCGCGTGCAGACGTGACACACAGCAGCGTGAAGAAGATTAAACAGAGTTTCATCATGAAGATCAGACTGAGATCAGATGAAGATGATGAAGATCAGACTGAGATCAGATGATGATGATGATGGTCATATGAAGATCAGATGATGATGAAGAAGATCAGACTGAGATCAGATGATGATGATGGTCATATGAAGATCAGATGATGATGAAGAAGATCAGACTGAGATCAGATGATGATGAAGTGAAGCTGCTCCTCTCTGAACTTCACTTTGAAATGATCTCAGGATTAAATCAACCAGAGTGACCTCCATATACCAACCAATCAGAGCTTCAGATTCAGTCTGAATCACTTGTATCCAGGAAGAACATCCACCGAGTTCACAGTCACACGACAATCCGCTCACAACTACAGAATACAGAAAGAACAACTTTATATTTATTTATTTTAATGCACATCAGATTTCATGAGGAGGTCAGATTAAAGTTAATATTTTCAACAAGGACGCAATAATTAATTTTTATACTATTAATAAAATTTACAGGCGGCACGGTGGCTTAGTGGTTAGCACGTTCGCCTCTCAGCGCTAGGGATTTCCGGTTCGAATCCCCATCTGGGTGGAGTTTCCATGTTCTCCCCGTGTCTGCGTGGGTTTCCTCCGGGTTCTCCGGTTTCCTCCCACAGTCCAAAAACATGGATCAAGTTAATTAAATTCTCAAAATTGCCCCATATAGAGTGTGTCTGTGTGAGTGAGTGTGTGCCCAGCGATGTATTGGCGCCCTGTCCTGGGTCTATCTGCCCAGCGCCCGAGACGTTCTCCCCTGGATGGGCATGAGGAACCCCACCGCGACCCTAATAGAGGATAAGCGGAAGATAATGAATGAATGAATGAATAATAAAATTTACTTTGGAGTCAGATATTTTAATTAGTCAAACAGGCATTGAACCTTCAACCGTCTCCTATGTTCCATTATTTGGTAATAGGACGCGGAGGACTTTATTTTTATTTATTTTTTATTATAAAACGTGATATATTATGAACTAGTAATATAATTAATAACAGCACATTCTGTTCATCAAAGTATTTTATTACAAAACTTTAAAGTAAGTAATATTAAATTACACATTCTTATTATAAAATGTAAATAAACAAATAAACACCAATAAGATATGATTTTTTAAACACCAATTTAAGATATGTTATTACTCATTAGATAAGTTTTGTTATTCAGACTGTTGTTTGTGCAACATACTTTTTATACAATAACACGATTATGTTTAAATATTTGAACATCGTAAGGTAAGAATATCGATAGAATGTGATAAATGATTTTAATAAATGATGCTGCAACAAACATCATTGTATTTTTCATTTGTCCAGTAAGTTAAACGGAACTATTGTTTAAAGGCATCTACTGAGAGACAGTAATTGTTGCTGCACAGGATATCAGCCTTCAGTATATAAGGTTGTGTAAGGTTGTAATGTATAATGGAGTCTCATTTGTCTGATATATTAGAGATTAAAATAAATTTTTGATGTAGGTTAGTCATTCAAATGCATTTCATTCATATCATTGAACCATTTACTATAATGTACTATGAGGCTTTAACCATGTTGATCTAATGACCCTTAGAAGGCTTCACTTTCTCTGGTGAAAGGCCTAAGTGATCTTGGCTTCTGGCTGAGAAATACATGTTTGCTAGTTACTGTCCTGTGGAAAATGATTGGGCTCAAGCTTCACACGGTTGGGATGTGGGTTGTATTGACTAACTGTGGTTCTTTCACATGCACCTGGTTAGCAGTCTGTGGGAAGAATGCCTTTGTTTTGTGTTTTGTTCGTTTCCATCTACCTATATAAACGAGCTGTGAACCATAATAAATGGAAGCATTGATGATCAACACTCGCGTGGTTGTCTTTTCTTCCCAAACGTTTGCACTTCGGCACACATAGGGCTCCGGCATCAGGTTCAGAAGCATCATTTGCAGTCAGCATGTTTCCTGACTGATAGCTGACAACGAGGTCAGCATTTGGCATCGGGACCGCAGCTGTTTGGTCGGCTCGGAATTTGGAACTTAACAGGTTGGATCGTAATTAAAAGTTTAATTTATTTATTCATTCATTCATTATCTTCCGCTTATCCTCTATTAGGGTCGCGGTGGGGTTCCCCATGCCCATCCAGGGGAGAACGTCTCGGGCGCTGGGCAGATAGACCCAGGACAGGGCGCCAATCCATCGCTGGGCACTCACTCACTCACACATACACACTCTAAATTGGGCAATTTTGAGAATTCAATTAACTTGATCCATGTTTTTGGACTGTGGGAGGAAACCGGAGAACCTGGAGGAAACCCACGCAGACACGGGGAGAACATGGAAACTCCACCCAGATGGGGATTCGAACCGGGAATCCCTAGCGCTGAGAGGCGAATGTGCTAACCACTAAGCCACCGTGCCGCCTAATTTATTTATGTTAATAATTTTTTTTTTCAAACAGCATTTAAAAAGAAGTTTTTAAAAATGAAGTGAGTCATTTTTGTTTGGCGTTTCTATTTTATCTCTGTGTCTCTTTTGATTTCTCCCGAATGGCCGGTGTTGTATCGTTAATGTTATTAACTTACAGTCGTTTGTTTTTAAGATGTTAGTGAGATGTTTGTACCTGATGGTTTATATGGGGGGGGGGGGGCACCGGGGGCCACTCGGTCGCACCAGGGGCCAAGTCTTAAAGCGGACTTTAGGTAGGGGGCTAAACAGGACAAACATTTATAGAACACTAAAAATATTTGTTTTATGGACGTAAATAAAAAGAAAAAGAAGATTATTCCATAATAAATAAACTTCAACTTTATTTAACTTCAAATACTGTGATCTCTATTGAAATATCTCTTGTCAAAATGATAAAACTCTGAACACGCTGCAGAATAAAACATGAACAAATTAAATAAAAATTGTTTTTCCACAAAAGTAAAAATAACAAATCAAATCCTTCAGTTTTCTTTGCTTCTGGGCCATTTTAGAAAAATAATCTTAAACTTTTAAAAACTTTTTGCAAAATAAACAGATGCAAATTTAAACATCAAATACAGATTTTAATTTAGATTTTAGATTTTAGATTAGTTTAAGTAGATTAGCTTTGCTAACAATTTAGTCACTAGGTGGTGCTGCACATCACATTGCGTTGATATGGCCTGAAATTGAAACTATAGATTTAGAAAGTGACTTTGATTTAAGACGAACAGAAATATGATAATGATGTAAATTTTGTGCTGTTGGTAAGTGGTGTTAGATTTAGTAGAATGATTAATTTGCATACTAAATAAGCAATAAACAAAATGTTATCTAAAACAAACAACATTATATTTGGTGTTCAGTGTTTTAAATTTGGTGGAATCAGGTGAAACTGGTTTTAAGAAATACTAGTTCCTCCCTGGTTTTTGTTGAGATTAACCACAGGCAGCACAAACTAAAGGAATGAGGAACTTAAAAAGTTCTTACTTTATTGTGATTATAAAATATTAAGTATGTAAATGATACACATAGAGACTGTACTAACAGACTCTAATTGCTCTGTATTCGTGATATTTTTATATTTTCTTTCTGTTACTCTAGAATTAACCATAGAAATGCAGAAACTGATGTGTAAATCAGTTAAACATTATTTAAACCAACAGCTTGACAAAATTATGAATTACAGCAGATAATATTTCATTAAGTACACTGAAGAAGCTGGTGGCTTAGTGGTTTAGCATGTTCTTCTCAGCGCTAGGAATTCCCAGTTCGAATCCCCATCTGGGTGGAGTTTGCATGTTCTCCCTGTGTCCGCATGAGTTTCCTCCGGCTTCTCTGGTTTCCTCCCACAGTCCAAAAACATGGATCAAGTCAAATGAATTCTTCAAATTGCCCCCTATAGAGTGTGTGTGAGTGAGTGTGTGTTCAGTGATAGATTGCCCCCCTGTCCTGGGTCTATCTGCCCAGCGCCCGAAACGTTCTCCCCTGGGTGGGCATCCCCCCTGTGACCCTAATAGAGGATAAAGCTGAAGATAATGAATAAATGATTTATTTCTACATTAACAGAAGTTTTAACTCGTGATCATCATGATCAGTTTAAAACAAACATCCATTTGAAGGAAAATTATTATTAAATGTGTTTCTTTATTAATGATAACTAATGATAACTGCTACAACAGTTTAAGAACAATGTTTCTTAGACTCTTGGAGCAAGGCCTGGTCTCAAGGAGGGCAGCAAAGAAGCCTCTTCTCTCCAGAAAAAACATCAGGGACAGACTGATATTCTGCAAAAGGTACAGGAATTGGACTGCTGAGGCCTGGGGTAAAGTCATTTTCTCTGATGCATCCCCTTTCCGATTGTTTGGGACATCTGAAAAACAGCTTATCCGGAGAAGACTAGGTGAGCGCTACCATCAGTCTTGTCTCATGCCAACTGTAAAGCATCCTGAAACCATTCATGTGTGGGGTTGCTTCTCAGCAAAGGGAATCGGCTCTCTCACAGTCTTGCATAAAAACACAGCCATAAAAGAATGGTACCATTATGTCCTCAGAGAGCAACTTCACCCAACCATCCAAAAGCAGTTTGGTGATCAACAATGCCTTTTTCAGCATGATGGAGCACCTTGCCATAAAGCAAAGGTGATAACTACATGGCTCAGGGAACAAAACATAGAGATTTTGGGTCCATGGCCTGGAAACTCCCCAGATCTTAATCCCATTGAGAACTTGTGGTCAATCATCAAGAGACGGGTGGACAAACAAAAACCTACACATTCTGACAAAATGCAAGCATTGAATGTGCAAGAATGGACTGCCATCAGTCAGCATTTGGTCCAAAAGTTGATTGAGAGCATGCCAGGGAGAATTGCAGAGGTCCTGAAGAAGAAGGGTCAACACTGCAAATATTGACCTGCTGCATTAACTCATTCTAACTGTCAATAAAAGCTTTTGTTACTCATAATATTATTGCAATTATATTTCTGTATGTGATAAAAACATCTGACAAACAAACATAAAAGCCAGAGGGCAGCAGATCATGTGAAAATATAATATTTGTGTCATTCTCAAAACTTTTGGCCATGACTGTACAGTCTGCCATATGTTGCTATCCAAGCAACGTCTTTTTTAGGGATGTACCCGCTTAGTTTAGCAAGACAATGCCACGCCAAGTGTTACTACAGTGTGCCTTCATAATGAATAAGTGAAGATACTAGACTGGCCTGACTACAGTTTACACCTGTCTCCCATTGAGTATGTGTGTTGCACATTATAAAAAAACAAATACAACCGAAGTTATACATCAAGCAAGAATGGGAAAGACTTCCATCCCACAAACCCTCAACATTTAGTGTCCTCAATTTACAAACTCTTATTGAGTGTTGTTAATAGAAAGGTTCATGTAACACAGATGTAAACATGCCCCTGTCCCAACTTTTTTCGTAACGTCTTCTAGGCATCAAATTTAAAATGAGTAAATATTTGCAAAAAAAAAATAAAGTTTATCTGTTTAAATATTAAATATCTTGTTTTTGTAGTGTATTCAATTACATGTAGTGTAGCAGTGGTGAAGTAGAGACCTGACCTTTTATTACATACAAAATCAGGAAATTACTCTTACACTCTTCACTCTTCAGCCCTCACCCCTCCTTATATTCCCTGTCCGCAAGGCATGCTGGGAAAACCCACGGGTACCATAATCATTGGTGGGGCAACCTGCCAAACCATGCCCAACATACAACATCTGGTTTTCTCCCACAGTCCAAAAACATGGATCAAGGTAAAATGAATGCCCCATATATAGTGTGTATGTGTGTGTGTCTGTGTGTGTGTGAGTGAGTGTGTGCCCAATGATGGATTGGCGGCCCGTCCTGGGTGTATCTGCCCAGGGCCTGAAACGTTCTCTCCGCAACCCTAATAGAGGAATAAACAGAAGATAATGGATGGATGGATATTTTTTATTAAGATCAAAGTATTTTAAGTTCTATAAAGTTGAAGTTTATTAATTGTGAAATAATATTTCTGTCTGTTTTTATTCTTATTCATGTTCAAAAAACATTTTAGTTTGTTTAATTAATGTTTCTCCTGTTCAGCCTGTCATCTGAGGTGGGCTTTGAGTTTTGACCCCTGTGCAAATTGAGTTTGAGTCTGTTTTAGAGAAAACAACAGATGTATCTGATGCTGCAGCTTTTAAGGTTTATTTATCTACTGCTTAGGAACATAGATCCACATGTTTGCTCCTCAAAATGTGAACGTAGCTGAGGTTTAGTAATTACACCCAGGAGGTATATTAATGCACATTGAGGGGGTGAACTTTTATTATTTCCTATTTCAGTGTAATTCCACAGTCTATAATTTATTGTATAATGTTTATGGTGCACAGACAGAGTGATGTAATACTTTCATTCATTCATTATTTTCCGCTTTATCCTATATTGGGGTTGCGGTGGTGTTCCCCATGCCCATCCAGGGGAGAACGTTTCGGGCACTAGGCAGATACACCCAGGACAGGGGGGCAATCTATCGCTGGGCAACAGTGATGTAATGTGAAGGTGTATTTGTGAACTTCCTGTGCTGGGATTTTAATAAATGAGCTGATAATGAAGCTGTGGATCATATGAATCTGAGCTTCTCTGATTTCTCAGATCACAGACTGAAGTGAAAGTCTTTACAGAAGCAAAACAGAGTTACACAACCAGTTCAGAAAGTCCCTGCAATTTCCAACTCCACGCTCTGCTCAGCCAATCAGAACTCACCCTGAGCAGAGCGTCATCTGTTACTGCAGGATGAATCAGTTCTTACAGTGTGAGAGGTGAAGTCCCTCATCATCAGTGTGGTGTGAGAAGGTAAAGTCCCCTTCGGGTTCAGCTCTGATTTACTAAATTTACATTATTATTGTTTAATCATCCAAATGTAAATTACATTATTAAAACTATTAATAAAGAGTTTTCAGTAAGGCTGGATTTTTAGATAAAACACATTTAATGAATTTATAAATTAGACACATGAGGATATTTTAGATAATTATATGATTAAATTTGTGTTTAAACAGTTTAGGGAAGGTCCTGTCATTATTTTTTCAGCATGCCTGTCTGTATAAAAGTGAAATCCTCAGTTATGATTTATTAAAATCTTCTGTGATCTGAGGTCTAACTTTAACCTCACTAAACTACTGAGATGAACTGGAACTTCGAGTCAGGCCTCATTCAGTACACTACATGAACTAAAGTAATTAGACTTTTAATTAAACTCTTACACACTATACCTTTATTTAAAGTTAGTCCCTCTTTGCAGCTGTAGCAGCCTCCACTCACATGGAAAGAATTTCATGTGAGAATTTCATTCTCAACATTTTAAAGTTTATCTGTGGAAGTTTTTATCTTATTCATTCAGAAGTGCATTCGTGAGGTCAGACATCTCAAAGGACTCTGTGAATCAATCAAGTTCCTTCAGACCAAACTCTCCCAACCTCGACTTTAAAGACTTTGCTTTGTGCACTGCAAAAAAAAAGGCTTAGGCCTTCCCTAAACCCATCTCATTATCTTTCACTTAATTCTGTTCTAGGTTGTAGGTGGGTGGGGGGGGGGATTCCCATTCCCATTCCCATTCCCATTCCCATCCAGTGGAGAACATTTCGGGTGCTGGGCAGATTTACCCAGGACATGGTGCCAATCTAACACTGTGCACCTTCACTTGGCTATTTCACAGTTAAATTCATATATCTGTCCAAAATTCATAATTTCAGTTGATTTTTTACTTCAGTTGTAGTTAAACCTGAAATTCAGTGATTAAAAGTTCTGTCCTGGTACTTTTGTCCATGCAGTGTTTGGGTGTCTGACCTCACACCTTAGAGGGTTAACTATCCTTAACAATCCTAAATAATAACAATAACACTAACAATCAAATTAATGGCTGATGATAATTAACTCAGTTTTAATGTTAAATGCATTTGAATAAACATGTTTGTTTTACATGTTAATATATTTATATAAAGTTCTTTTTATTTTAGTTCCACTCTGATGGTATGTTCGGATATTAAAGGTGAAGTTGTTTCTCTGATGCTCTTTTAAAGGAGAACCTGTTGGCTCAGTGACCCTCACTTTCATTCTGTCAGCAGATTCTCTGAGTTCAGCTGAGTTTGCTGCGGAGCTGAAATTAAACCTGACTTCTTATTTTCACACAAAGCTGTTTCCAAACTGAAAGTTCTTCCTCATGTGAGATTAAACACTGAAGTCAGAACAGAGAACCGAGAACCCCCCAAACTCCCAGCTTCCTCTCAGAAAAACCACTGATGAAGGGCAGAGCTGGAGCGTCATCTGTTACTGGGTAAACACCAGATTCAATCATGAGCAAGGTGAATGATGAAGACGTTACGACCCCTGTCGGTTAAAACAGCTTACTGCAAATATTAATTAACTTTTTTTTTTTTTTTTTTTTAATACAGTATGTACAGTATTGTATTTAAAACATCTGAACATCACCTGGTTTGTCACCTGGTTGTTAGTCCATTTTACATCTACATTAATTAAACAAAGTTATTTATAGGAAATATTTCCTCATTATTTTGGAGTATACTGTATGTGGGACTCCAATAATTTGCAAGTTTAGGTTCTGATGGAGCATCTGACTCAAAATAAATATTCCGATTAATTTAATCTCTTTAATGGGATCATAACTTTGTTAAGGTCACTGGTATTTACTGGATAGCAGAGGAATGGACCTTCCCCACCAAACTGATTTTGCACTACATATATACATCCATATTAATGCATAAACAAGCCACATATCGGCCTAATATTAAATTAATTATTTTTTAATTGGAGGATCCCCAGAATGCTGGTACAGAGTTCCATTTTGTTAAAAGAATTAATTCAGATACACATTTACTCAAATCTCAAATAAGATTTACCAGCATTATAAGATTACACTAGCACTGTTAGATTAAAAAAAATTAGGTGAAAATGTTAAACTCAACACACAGTGGATTTTAATAACATTTAATAATACAAATTTATTTCTGTGCGGCATGGTGGCTTAGTGGTTCAGCACGTTCTCCTCTCAGCACTAGGGTTTCCCGGTTCGAATCCCCATCTGGGTGGAGTTTCCATGTTCTCTCCGTGTCCGCGTGGGTTTCCTCTAGGTTCTCCGGTTTCCTCCCACAGTCCAAAAAAATGGATCAAGTTAATTGAGTTCTCCAAATTGCCCCATATAGAATAAAGCGGAAGATAATGGTTAGAAATTTATTTCTAACAACGCTCCATGTTCGCGAATGAAGTCAGGTGTTTATGGTGATCACTATCTGAAGTTATTTGACTTTACAAACCAACACTTCCAT
>JAFMOD010000290.1:476082-516082 GCA_019802435.1 Corydoras maculifer | reverse complement strand
GGAGGCTCTGGTGCAGTTCCTGTCGATCGGCACGCTGTTGGCGTACACCTTTGTGGCTGCGAGCATCATCGTTCTCCGCTTCCAACCCGAAAAAAACAGCACGGCTAAAAAAGACGCAGCGGCACCATCACCAGGGCAATCGGGGTATTCAGAGATAAAAGAGGTGAAGACCTGAATCTCCTGTTTAAATAATTATTTATTGTTTACTGAGTGAGTTATATAGCCAAAAATAAATATACACTCCATCAGGTTCCGCTCTGAGGTCACAGCAGAACAAACAGGTTCGTTAATGACTGAACTAACGAGATCTGTAAAGAACTTTAATCCAGAACCTAATAGAACCCTTTCTCATTAGTATACTTCACTTCATCCTCTATTAGGGTTGTGGGGGGGGGGGTTTCTAATGCCCATCCAGTGGAGAACGTTTCGGGCACTGGGCAGATACACCCAGGACAGGACGCCAATCCATCACTGAGCACACATTCGTACTATAGAGGGGCAACTTAGAGCAGCCAATTGACCTTGAACCCATGTTTTTTAGACTGTGGGAGGAAACCGGAGACATGGACATGAAGTGAAACATGGAAACTCCTCCCAGAATTCAAACCTGGATCCCCTGCACTGAGAGGAGAACATGCCAAACTCCATACCACCGTGACGCCCTCATGATGGAACCTGCAGAACGAATTAGAATTTAAATTGCCCAGGAATATTTACCAAACATATAATCTGGTTGGGGGGCACCTTAATGATTAGCATGTTCTCTTCTCAGCACTGGGGTTCCAGGCTCGAATCTTGATCCGCGTGGAGTTTGCATGTTCTTCTCGTGTCCGCATGGGTTTCCTCCCATAGTCCAAAAAAATGGCTTCAAGGAGAATTGGCTGTTATCAATTGCCCCATGTAGAGTGAGTTTGTTTGCCCAGTGATGGATTGGCGTCCTGTATCTGTGTGTATCTGTTCAATGTCCAAAACATTCCCCCCTGGGTGGCCATCAGGACCCCCCCCTTACACAACCCTAGTAGAGGATTAAGTAAAAGATAATGGAGGATAATCTGGTTTATCAACATGCAGATGTTCTGAACATTGTCACTGATTTGAAATATAAAACTATCAGATGCTGATCATTTTATGGCAGCAGTTTGGGGAAGGTCTGTTCCTGTTATCACAGAGTTACCTCTGTGCAGGTTCTGAAAGACCATCAGTGTGATGTAGAGAAACCTCACAATGATCTGCTCTACTTCACATTTGAGTTGAATTGGAATGTCGATCACCCAGCATCAGTGTCACCATGTTGACTCATTCACACAGAAACATTTAAAGTGTTGTAATTAAACGTGGAGGAGTTAACCCTCTCAGCTCCATGTTAAAGCTCTCAGGTTTGGGGTCTGATGTCCACATACTTTTGATCACAGTGTCATGTTTACAGATCAGTGATGATGATGCAGCGAATCAGAACCTCGCAGTGTAACGTGTCTTTACAGGAGGGGGGCGAGCTAAAGGAGTACGAGTCGTTCTCAGATAAGCTCCACCTGGTGGACAGACAGAAGGTTCCCGGACAGCTGAGTGCCCGATGGGAACCGTACATGGGCAGAGTGCTGGGTGACTGGGCGCCGGGCGAGGTGGTGGCGTTCAGCGTGCTGGCGCTGATGGTGAGCGCCGTGTCCCTCTGCGCCGTGCTGGAGTTTGGAAAGAGCTTCCTGCACCTTCCCACCTGGAGCTTCATCATGCTGCTGGTGATCTTCAGCCTGGCGTACGTCCTGAGCCTCGCCAGCATCTCCGTCCACCAGCAGCAGAGCAGGACCAAGTCGTTCCAGGTGAGAGAGAGAGAGAGAGAGAGGACAGGAAGAATGGTTATAAATCTGTGGTTCTTGTCGGTACTGAAGACATTTAAAGTGAACTGTATAATAAAGCAATGAGCCACTAGAGGGCGTGTCGTTATCCTGAATAAACCCCATAAAGAGGTGTGATTCATGACGTGTAGTGAAGTACAGCTCCACCTCTTTCCGTGATTTATTCAGAATAATCCACAACCTCGAGAGTCTGATTGCTTTAATAAAACACTTACAAACTCACTATAATAAAAAACAAGCTCTGATTCAGAAATGCCTTCATTAAAAACTAAATCCTTAATCATCTGATCTGCAGTGACGTCATCTAGTCCGGTTTATAAAGCCTTTAAACAGGATTCCGCTTTCTGTAACACTCACACACTGCCCTCTAGTGACCAAATGACAGAAGACAGTTTATAAAACAGTGGAACAGGTTTAGTGCTGATCTGTTTATATTAATTTCATTCATTCATTCATTATCTCCCGCTTTATCCTGTATTAGGGTCGCGGTGGGGTTCCCCATGCCCATCCAGGGGAGAACGTCTCAGGCGCTGGGCAGATAGACCCAGGACAGGGCGCCAATCCATCGCTGGGCACACACTCACACAGACACACTCTATAGGGGGCAATTTTGAGAATTCAATTAACTTGATCCATGTTTTTTGACTGTGGGAGGAAACCGGAGAACCCGGAGGAAACCCACGCAGACACGGGGAGAACATGGAAACTCCACCCAGATGGGGATTCGAACCGGGAATCCCTAGTGCTGAGAGGCGAACGTGCTAAACCACTAATCCACCGTGCCGCTGTTTATATTAATTTAAATAATAAATTACAGATTAATATATTGTATATCACACACTGATACCAATGTGACGCTCAGAGGGGGGTGTTGTTGTTAATGATATCATGGCTGGACGAGTGGCTAAGCCAATCAGATTTAAGGAGCGAGCTTTTTTATTTATATATATATATATATATATATATATATATATATATATATAAATATATATATATATAAAGGATTTTGTGTGTGCATTTTTTTTAATTCTCTCTTTGTTTAAATAGGTTCCTTTGGTACCTTTGATTCCTGGCATCAGTATTCTGCTTAATGTGTTTCTCATGATGAAGCTCAGTTCTCTCACCTGGATACGATTCACCATCTGGGTGGCTGCAGGTACACACACACACACACACACACACACACACACACACACACACACACACACTTAAACACTATATAATGTCCTGTATCTGAAGCTCCATCGCAGAATAAGATATTAGTAATCATTTTGTAATTAATTATTTAATTAATTTAAAAAGACATTTAAATCTAGAGTTGAAGTCTTTACAGTGGGGCGTCTTTACTCTCTGGGGTTTTAAGTATTATTTTGTTGAAGAGTTAAATTTCCTCTAAAAGTTTCGTCTTTAAAACTCTTCCTGCACAAACAGAGTAACCCTGATGAGGAACGTGATGTTTAAACTGCAGGGTGGATCCTCCTCCAGCTTTAAATCCAGGTTTAAAATGAGTAAACACACAAAAAAGCACACATCATGGATGTTTTCACAAAGTACTTTACAGGACAGAAGAACCTTTTTAAAGTTCCTCGAACCGTTGGAGAAAGTGTGAGTTTTTTTTTTAAAACTTGTTTTAAGAGACTTTATTTAGCCTCCAACCTCAGAGGGTTCCTCATCCAGTACAGGAGGAACTATAATTGATGACGATGATGAAAATTACGCCATTTTAAAACGTCTGTGTGAACACACACAACACAAAGTTGAGTGTTTTATTGCTTTAATAAACACTTACAAACACACTATAATAAAAACAAGGTTTGATTCAGAAATGTGTTTATTAAAACCATAATCTGATCTTCAGTAATCTTTTTTGTTTTTTTTTGGTCTGGTTTATAACGTAAACGCTGATCACTGAGTAACATTATTTCGGTTCCTTTAATGTTCGAATATAGAGCACAGTTTATAAAAATAAACAAAACAAAAAAAAAGGAGAATAATGCATTGTATATCACGCATTGATACGAATAGGAAGTGCTGAAAGGTGTGTGTTTTCTGTCAATGATGTCACGGCTAGACAAATGGCTCAGCCAATCAGATTTAAGGAGAGGAACTAAAGGTTTCGACGGCACGGTGGCTTAGTGGTTAGCACATTCGCCTCTCAGCGCTAGGGATTCCCGGTTCGAATCCCCATCTGGGTGGAGTTTCCATGTTCTCCCCGTGTCTGCGTGGGTTTCCTCCGGGTTCTCCGGTTTCCTCCCACAGTCCAAAAACATGGATCAAGTTAATTGAATTCTCAAAAAATTGCCCCATTTAGAGTGTGTGTGTGTGAGTGAGTGTGTGTCCAGCGATGGATTGGCGCCCTGTCCTGGGTCTATCTGCTCAGCGCCCGAGACGTTCTCCCCTGGATGGGCATGGGGAACCCCACCGCGACCCTAATAGAGGATAAGCGGGAGATAATGAATGAATGAATGAACTTCAGGTTTCATAAGCAGTATTATATGTGAATTAATGAAAGGTTCTCCACTGAAAAACTTCTGCTACTGCTCACCTCGCATGTTCCACAAACGAGGGAAACCTTGTACCGCAGTAAAGTTACTGTATGATATTGTTTACGTGTCAATTTAAATTAATATTTGCGCCCCCCTCAGGGCTGTTGGTGTATTTTGGATACGGGATCTGGCACAGTAAAGAGGGACTGAAGGAACCGCAGTGTGTCTCTGCTCGTTATGTGGTTCTGCCCAGCGGGAGTCTGGTGGAAACGGTTCAGAACGTCCAGCCTGAGGGACTCACACACACACCTACACCGTCCACTGAGGAGCTGCAAGGCAACAGATGATCTGTGAGTGTGTGTGTGTTTATATTTCTTTTTTGTTACACTCGACACTAATCCAGTACACACTGTATACACTACACACTGATGGTGGAACCTACAGACTGCTGTTCTGAGTGCAGTGTGTGTTTCTGCACATGCTCAGATCTGATCTCTCTGTACAGTATAAAGGTTTCACGTACATGATTGAATATTTAATGACCTTAATAGAGGCCTTGTTTTGATTTTAGCTTCCTGCTGCAATGCACTGGGATTACACACACACACACACATACACACACACACACACTAAAGGCAATAGGTTGGACTGAAATAAAGAACAGAGGGAATTATTTATCACATGAATTAATTGTATAAGTGCAGTTTGCAGACCCCTCACTCCTCAGCGTCACTCCAGAGAGCCTCCCTGCAGAGTGACGTCTTAACACTGAGTGACCAAGAAAAGAGACTGAGTGTATCGTTTATTTAGGGTTTCATAGATTCTTACAGTTGGCACAATGACAATTTATCAAAACAAAATGGAAGCCTGTTTCTGCCACGAGAAAAAAAAATAAAACACAATTCGCCAATTTAAAATAAAAAATCTGCTACTTAAAAAAAATCTGCTGATTTATTTCCTGAAGTTTTGTGGCAGCCAGGCGGCAAAATCACAGCTGACATGCAGTTATCGTAAATTCGTTGATGAAGTAACTTACAGCTGTGGATCATGCTGCATTAGTCTTGATTTTATAGGTTGATGTTTCAGATGTCATCGTTCAACCTAAAATCATTTCACGTTTTATTCTCTACTTTCAAAGTTATAACCTTTAGAGATCTTTTAAAGATCTCTATAACATTTAGAGATTTCTCTCTCTCTCTCTCTCATATATATATATATATATATATATATATATCATTTATTAATTTATTTATTTGTGCCTTAAACGGGCTTCCATAGAACAAATTGAAAATCTTTAGAAATATAATTTAAGTCTACTGTTAATATGTGGCTCCACTGTGGCACAAGGAACAGCCTCGTCCTAGGTCCTGGGTTTGATGTGGGAAGTTTGCATGTTCTTCACAGTTCTCTTTAGCGCGCTCCAGTCTCTTTTCTCAGTCTATGAATATAAATGATCTGGAGATTGTCTTTTGGTTTGAATATGATGTTTGTCTTCAGAACTGGATCCCGTGGTGAACTGGAACCTGTTCTGTGGTGATCTCAGCTTTTAACCTCATGAGCTCTAAAATAAAACCCAGAACTCGTCACCATCAGAACCCCAGAAAATAAATGAATGAATGAAGGATTGTTAAGGTCCCTCCCTGCAGCTTTAAATCTCATTCTCACAGACGTCACATCAGTCCTGTAGACAAGTCATGTGATCAGTACAGAGTCTAATTCAGACAGAGCTGGACTGTAGCTCGAGGTCTCAGATGTAATTAAGAGCGCGAGCGTCTGGTGGACTCAGATTATCTGTAATTCTCTCGGTGAGTGGACGTTTTCTCTCTCACTGATGATATATTTAGATCTCTGATGTCCTTCAGCTTCAAACTTCCAAAACTGACAATCTGTTCTCACATTATTATATAAGTCTATAAATCAGGACCACTGATCAGTGATGCACTGATAAATCATTAATATATTTATTATAAAACCATATTAATTAACTATTTATATAAGAAAAATAACAAATGAGTTGAAATTTGTCATTTAATGTGGCTTTATTTACCATGGGCGTATAGAGGGTTAATATGGAGAGGTTCCTCTGTTCTTTATCGGGTTTTAATAACATACAGAACGTCCTGAGTGTCAGAATCAGAACACAGACTCTGAATCGTTCATTAAATATGAATCAGAAGGACTTTACAGTTCAGAATAAAGTGCGATTAAAGTGCGTCCTCAGAATTTTAATGTAAAAAAAACTCTAATTCAGATCTGTAATTAAAATTAAGTTGGATTGAGTTATTAATTTATAAATCACATTGACTTAACAGAACAGAACATCATTCAGATGTTTGGGTTTAGATTTAAAAGTGTAAATAAAAAAATCGAGACCCAGTGTACTGGGATAGGCTGTAGCACAGTTATGGCACTCGATCACCTTTGAGTTTTAGCCGAGACCAAATTTACTCAAGACACCTAAAGCGTTTCCTCGTTTGACTCCTCCCACTTCCCCCGCGTCCTGACCTTCACCTCTGTGTTCACATCGTGTGTAAATATTTATAAATGTTTTTTAATTAAGAACTTTTATTTAACACGTCTGTTTTTGTCTTCGTTTACTTTCCAGTCTGTAAAATCTTTAATTATACTCACTGCTTGCACAATTTAGAGAAGAACACGCTGCACTTTAGTGCACTACATACTGAATAAAATAATATTTAATTTATTATTTAAGAAAAAAAAACTTCAGTCTGTAGCTGAACTTTAAAAGTTAACTTCTCTGGTATCAATGAGTTAAATTAATTTGTTTCACCCAGAATTTTTAAAAGGTACGTGTATAAAAATACTAAACCGATCACGTCTCGTACCGAAGCGTTACGGATCACAGTAATTACTTCTGAACAAAATACCTTTGATGGCAGACGCTCTGCTGCAGCATCACTGCCTCACGGAGCTCTTAATGCTCCACTGAGTGAATTTAATTTTATAAATAGAAATAAGGTTTTTTAATTCCCAAATTATTTCTAAGCCACGCCCACATTTTGTGGAACGTTCCCTCTTTAGGGTGGAGGCTGGTAGAACTGGAACTTTATATTAATGTACCTCTTTTTAATGATGATGATGGTGTGTCCAATCACCTTGTGTTTGGGTGATGGTCAGGTGACCACATACTTTTATCTTTATATTTTACAGTATATATAAAAACACTAATAACACAATGAAGGAAAGATTTAAAACTTTAAATTTTATGAATTTATAAATAAAATGTTTATAAAAAGCACAGACATTTTCAAACAAACTGCCACGGAGTTCTGATTCTAAAGTCTGACTCCAGCACGGAGGGTCCATCACGTCTCTTTAAATATATAACGAGTTATTAACACATTATTATAATTATGATTATTATTATTGTTGTTACTCAAATGACAGTGTTTTAAATAATATTTAAATAAATCTAGAACATTCCAGTATATTAACATATTTATTTAGCTTTAAAATTTATTATTATTAATATTATTATTATTATTATTATTATTATTATTATTATTATTATTACTTTAATGACCTCTATTCCCCATGCTGCTCTGCTGTAGAGTCTCGAGTCCGCTTCCTGTTGTTATTGATGTATTATTTATCTTTTATAATGGACGTGCACTCAGACTTCTGAAGCCGCTGTGTGAGATCAGACGTTCGAGTCATTTCACTGAATAACATTGAATTTAGTTTTAAGTTTGGAATTTGGGATTCTGTGTTTTATTTAATTTAATGTTTTGTTTCCTCGCTGCTGTATTTTATTATTTATTTTTTTATTCAGCTCTGATGGTGCTTTAGATCAGATCTGAACTTTTATTGAAACCTGCTGCAGGTTGGAATGATCATGTTCAACACTGCAATGTTTGTTTAAAGTGAGAACCTGGAAATGAATCAGTTCACGACGACTCCTTTACTTTTTGCATTTGCATTTTGCATTTTGGTCATTTATTGGACGCTTTTATCCAAAGCGACTTACAAAGTGAGCACAGGGTTGATGCAGCATCCAGGGAGCAATGAGGGTTCAGGGTCTTGCTCAAGGACCCACATTAGTAACTTCAGTGGACCTGGGATTTGAAGTCACAACCTTAAGATTGAGAGCCGAACCACTGAGCTACCACGCCATGCCACTTGTTAGTGTTCGTTCACTGAAACTTTGTGCACTAAACAGAAAAATAAAATTGGTTCCCAACAAAAAAAAAAAAATTATATTACACCTCAGTGGAAACTCAAAAAATCTAAGTTTCTTATTTTTTTTTATTTTTTATGTAAGGTTAAAGATATAAAATAATAGATAAAGATGTCCTGCTTTCAGCTGAAGTAAAGGAGCGGTGGTGTACTGATGAACTCTTACTTTAATAATTAATGACTTGTGCGTGTGTGTGTGTGTGTGTGTGACAGAGTTATTGTGCGCTAATGTAAGTACATTTATGTAAATATGCCATGCTGGCCTTAAAGAACCTCTTTGTACTGAATCATTCCCACAGCGAAACCGTTCTGCACCTGAATCTGAACCTTTACCTTCGTACCGAGGACCAGGTCCTGATTTACTCTCATATTTATCTCTGTAAAGGTTTTAAAGCACCAAAAATCTTTCCGTTGAATGTTGTAGCTTCACAATCTGTGGAGTCGGAGTTCCGATGCTCTTTTGTCTCCAGTATTTTAATCTCTTTCCTCTCGCGTGTTTATTTTCTGCTCTTTGCACACAAATCCGTTGGACTTTGTGAAGGTTCTGTGTTTGGTACTAGGTCACTTTGAGAGACTGTATTATTTAGTGAGTAATAAATGTTTTCAAGCATCACAAACGTCTGAACGTCTCGTTATTAATGATCTCATTTCGATAATGAAATAAAAAAAACTAATGTTTAAAATCTTTTTAAAAGTAAATATAACATGCGCTATAGAAAGAACTTCTTAATCTTTCCATTTAGGTTCTTTAATTCAGTCTCATTCACACAGGGTTTAAATGCTTCTAACTTTCAGGGAAACAGTTTGGGGAAGTTATCTTGCTTAGTTTTTTTTTGAACAACAGGCTTTAAGTATCATTTATAAATTTAAAGTATAAAGTACATCATTGTATTGTAAGGTTACTGGGTCTTTGTCGTCATGGTAACCCGAAAACTCAGAAACCTTACCTGGTTTATATTGATAAACCTGCTGGAGTTCGTTCTGAATCTGGAACCTGAGACTCATTCAGCTCGTACACTAACGACCCGGATCTGATTACTGAGAGAGAACCTGCTGTGTACTGTACGGACGCTCTGTCTTTATTCCTCTGTGTTCTAATAGTTCAACCTCTTTACCTGAAAGTATGAACCGTTTACAGACGTCTATTAGATGATATTGGACATATATTACAGACTATATTATTTTTCCCCATACAGCTCCAGTAATCATACAGATGGACTTTGTAGTTCTACAGTTCTATTCTGTAGTTCATCTGTTCCTCTGTGAAGAGGACTCTTGTCTTTACTCTGTTCTCTGATAATCAGGTCCATAGACAGAGCTGAGTTTAATTATTTAAATCTCTAATTAGTGATATGAGGTTCATGTCTTTGATTTTGTCATCTTACAAATATTGTATGAAGGTGGCGCTGTTGACACTGTTTCTGCTGTGAGTGCAGAATTATCTGAAGGCTGATCTCAAGCGTTACCGAGTTTACTGAACATACAGGTACACCCAGGTCTTTATCATGTAAGGTCATTCTGCTTTGTTCTGCCCTCTAGTGGAACACTTTAGTAACACACATAAGAGTAGAGCAGGACGCCGCAGGTTGTCTTTAGAAACACGATGTTAAACTGACGCATAAACTCCTGCCTCATGTAGACGGCTAAATGCTGCCATCTGGTGATAAGCAGGAACTTCAAACGAATGTAGGTGAAACATTTAATTTAAACAAGTACATTTAGACTACTAGGCTTTGCTAATTGCGTTTTATGATATTTATATTTTAATCTCAAACATTTTTGTATAATAGTTTAAATTCATATTAAAATTATCTGAAGGCTGATCTCAAGCGTTACCGTGTTTACTGAACATACGGGTACACACAAAAGAGCTTTATTTTGTAAGGTCATTCTGCTTTGTTCTGCCCTCTAGTGGAAAACTTTAGTAATACACATAAAGTAGAACAGGACACCGCAGGTCGTCTTTACGAACACGATGTTAAACTGAAGCATAAACTTCTGCCTTATGTACACAGCTAAATGCTGCCATCTGGTGACGATAAGCAGGAACTTCAAATGATATATATATATATATGCTTATATTTTAATACTTTATATTTATATTTTAATACTTTGTTACAATGTAATCTAAGTCTGCAATTTATAAACTGTTTATATGGTTATATTTAAATATTGAATTTAATTGTATGTATTTATAAAATCAGAAGAAAATGATCCTTTAAGTGTGTGTGTGTGTGTGTGTGTGTTCTCTACAAACACTATCATATTTACAGATCACTCTGAACACGTTATTTAAGTGTTGCTGCGCTGATACAAATGTTGATGAAAATTCTGTAGAAAATAAACAGAAACTTTATAATTCCATAAAATAAAAAAAGGAAAAGACTTGATGTAAATAAAGACATTTCTTTTGACATAAAAATGCTGATTACATTTCCATTTTATTCGTAATTAATGTAAAATTACACAAACTCATATTTCTGCAACTTTTATGAACAGAATTTTGCTAAATTTAAAGCAAACGAGCGACTGAAGCACCGTGAGAGAAACATTATGTACAACCTCTTCACAGACAGATTGATTCTCTCTGAATCTCCTTTTTTATGATCTGAATAATTTCGAACTTGTTTTTATTGAAATTACGCAGTTCATCAGCAGATATGATTAATAAAGGATTTATAATGACATTAAAGTTTAGATTATAAAATATAATCACTAAATACTACGGGATTCATCAGCAGCCAAATGAAATCAGATCAATGTTTGTATAAAAGCGTTATAATTATTTAAGACTAATTATTTCAATTGAAACATTAATTCAATATCTGCTCACTGCAGTGAACCAAACCAGAGTGGAACCTGTAACTAAAATAATCCACAGATCGGCTGGAGCTCTGAAGCTGATGACGATGATGATGATGATGATGATGGGTTTAATTATGAACATGGTACAGTGTAGAAAGTAACCGCTGTGTCACCTGAAGAAGAGCAAAATCATAAAAATCATTATTTATTCATCAGAAAATAAAAACACTTCAGTCAGAACCAGCGAGATAAACAGATTTGGGTTTATTGCTGACGTTATATTTATACAGTTAGCTTCACTGCTAAAGCTATTTATAAATCAGATAGTTCCACTTCTTAAATCTGATTGGCTGAGCCATTCGTCCAGCCATGACATCATTAACAATAATACACACCTCTGAGCGCGTCACATTCGAATCAATGCGTGATATACCTTATGTTCGCAATGTTTTCTCTAAACTGCATTCTGTAATTTGGCCACCAGATGGCAGTAATTGGTTGTAAGAAAACCACGATTACTAAGAAAACCAGATTCTTAACGATTTTGTTCTAAATAAACAAATTTATGAATCAAACCTTATTTTTTATAGTGTGTTTGTAAGTGTTTTGGTAAAGCAATAAGACATTATTGTGAATAAATCGCAGGGTGTAACTGTACTTTACTAATTAGTCAAGACTAATAACACCTCTCTATGGGATTTATTCAGAATAATGGCACGTCCATTCGTACTTTATGGCTTTATTATTACACAGAATAAACCCCCCCCCCCCCTTTAAACCGAGCGATATCAAGGCGATGAATGTGACATTAAATCCGAACTACAAACTTTAAACACATTGTAAAATAGACGCTCAGAGTAGAAATGAGGAGGTGAACCTAATAAAGCAGCCTAATAAAGCACTTCTGTGAGTGTTTATTAGTCCTTACTGAGTTCGTAGTAGTCGTACACCTTCACCACAGCGGGCTGCAGGTTGTACACATCGAAGTCCTGCTCAATCTCTAAAGTGTAGACCTTTATCCATCCATGCTTCAGCTTTAAGAAATCATAATAAAATCAATTAAAACCGGTGAAAAATAGTCTCTGTTATTTGTTAATGCAAATATAAAAAGATATAAAAGTGTTGTATAATTAAATTTGTTTATAATTAAGGATGGAAATTCTCTCCTCGTGCTGCTGATGGAGGTGACAGTAACTTAAACATATAAATCAATTTCGTTTTTTTTTTAATAAACAGTTTCCACATAATTCTCTTTCTTGTAAACATTCTGTTAATGAATCATATCACACTGACCCACTGACCCGGTCAGAAAGTATATTTAATTAATCATGATCTGTTTTTAATACTGATTACTAAAAAAACAAACTTTATCAGCGTTAGTTACTACTCTGTACATTCCACAGTAATACAGCCCTCTGAATTACACTGGACATCTGAGGCTTAAAAAGAGTACATAATAATAATAATAATAAATTTCTGTTCTTACCCTATTCAGATAGATGATCACATGACCATCTCTTTCATCCACTTGTTTCACAGTTCCATCCTTCGACTGAAAGAACAAACATAAGAAATCTTATAAAATATAATATAATATATAAAATATAATAAGATGAGACAATAAATCAGTTAAAGTGTTAAATCCATCATAATGAGTGAATGGAACTGTCTCATCACCTCCGTCACTTTCTTCACCGAGTGGGCGATCAGCGAGAAGCCAGAGAGAAGCTTGAGGTCGATGATCACCATGTTGGTCTCTTTTCTGTGTCCATTATACCTGCAGACATTAACAACCAACAAACAAACAGACAAAATTATAACTAATTATATCATCTAATGAAAGAAACAATTAATACTAATACATGTGTAACGTGTACAGAATCAAACACATAAATAAATACTAATCTAAACTGGGAGCTGAAGCCAATACAGAAAATGATGCAGGTTGCATTTACAGAACGTTTAACACAAGTTTCTCACAAAACATCAAACAAACTTTATTATCTCTGTACCTGACGGTGATGGTTAGAGCGAGTCTTCGGTGGTGAGAGTGGTGTTTATGTTTGGAACGAACATGAATACTGAAGATGGAGTGATCATGAGGAGGAGGAACGTTGTACTGAAGTGTAAACTGAAATAAAACCCAAAATACGACATAAACAAACAATAAAAAAATTATAATAATAAAGAGGAGAAAAAAAAGAAATGACAGGAAGATAAACAAGTGTCAAATTAAACGAGACAGAAGGAATAAAGGAAATAAGAAATAAAAAGGGGATTATGAAAAAATAAAAAGACAGGAATTATATATAAAAAACAAGATGTGAATAAAAAGAAAGAAAGGAGAGGGGAAAGAAATAATGAATCTTGTTAAAATGAAGACAAAACAGTTATAGAACATAAAGTAAAGGTTAAAGTCGGTAAATAAGAAGAGAATGCATAGAAAGTAAAGATCAACGTAATGAGGAAGTAAAGAAATGGATGAAAAAGGTAAAGAAAAGAGAATTGAAAGTGATGGAGACCTGAAAATACGCAGTTCCACTGCCCTCTGCTTTAATCAGGAACTTCCCCTCCACCTCGTCCAGCTCGCTGTCCTGATACAGCAGTCTGTTCTTCTGATTCACATGGAACTTTATGTTCTTGGCGGCCGGTGTCGTCAGCTTCACGATCATTTTGCCTTTTGGATGATAGGTGGCAGCACTGTACAGAGACAGGGCCTGAAGAGCCACTACAGTGTCCTGAGCACCGGACGAGACAAAAGAAAAGATGGTTTAAATCTTTTTGTATGATGTTAAATCTACATGAATATAAATGGAGTTTGTAATTAATTAATAAATTGATTATTTGATCCCAAAACTGGAGCTTAGTGGTTGCCTCTCAGCGCTAGGGATTCCCGCTTCGAATCCCCATCTGGGTGGAGTTTGCATGTTTTCCCCATGTCCGTGTGGGTTTCCTCCGGGTTCTCCGGTTTCCGTCCAAAGTCCAAAATCATGGATCAAGTATTTTGAATTCTGCAAATTGCCCCATATAGAGTGTGTCTATGTGAGTGAGTGAGTGTGTCCAGTGATAGATTGGTGTCCTGTCCTGGGTGTATCTGCCCAGCGCCCGAGACATTCTCCCCTGGATGGGCATGGGGAACCACCCCCGCGACCCTAGCAGAGGACAAAGCGGAACATAATGGATGGATGGATTCCTAAACTGAGAAACCCATAAATTTTGGTGTTGTGTTTTGATGAATGAACAATAATTTGGGATCAGACTGAAGATTTCTTACAGGCTTTAAAGCCACTTTAATAATCATGTGGAACATACAGAGAACCCACGTAACACTGTGAGGTGTGGTACTCTGTGAAGTGATGCATACCTGTGTGGAAATGAAGCCTCCATAAGGATTTTGACGGTGAATGAGCCAGTGCACGATGGTGGAGCTGTAATGAATATCAAACTTCGTAATGGTGGGTCCAGAGAGCAGAGCCAGAAGCACGTAGGAGGTCATCTCCACCTCCAAAGAGTCCACTTTCCCATGAGCATGTTCTCTGCTCCAGTGTCTCCTACCCTCTGAGAGACAGCAGAACTTCAATCTCCAATAAACATCAATCCACCCATTAAATAAAAACACAACTCAAAGTTCTAATGTTTACAAAATGCTTAATAATGAACTTCCTCCACATTTACACCCCATCATGAACCAGCATACATCTCTCCTTATACATCATCCTCTAATCTGCCCCTATAATCCCCTGAAAATTCCACTGACCACATCACACCATCATCCCACCTCCTCCTCTCTTAGTTAGAATCCACTAACCTGAGACATCATAAAGCAGGAGTTGATGAAGTCATTATTATTGTATATTATTACTGTGTATTGTTGTATTATTATTAATAACCTGAGACGATGGCTCGTTTGTTCAGCCGTGTAAACAGCGAGTGCCTCTTGTGTTTGTCGTTGGCGAGGGTGAAGGTGTAGGACATCAGAGCCATGGTGTAGGTGGAGATCACCTTATGAGATGCTCTTCTCAGACACTCCAGGCCTTTATTCACTACGGGGTCCTGTCATTCCAAACAGAACATACAGATGAATGCAGTAAGAGTGAGAACCATAAAGCCTATGGACCATGCTTTAAAGGAGCACTGTGGGATGTGTGACATCTGGTGGAAAGCTGGCGAATTGCAAATAACTTCGTAACCCTTGTGACCAACATGGTGACCAGTGATGGGTGTATGAACACGATGGTGCAAGAGACACACATCAGGTCGATATAAAACACTCATTCTAAATTAACTGAACACAGTGATTTATAGTAACAAGGAGAATTAAACATAAACATTATATTGTATTTCTATTGACCTTTCTGACGGAACATCTGACCTCACTGTGACTTTAATATGATATAAACAACATAAATCATTTAGATGAATGTATAGCGTTTACTTACGGACACATCGGTTCCTGACTCCAGCATTGCAGCTATGACGTACGCTGTGAGAGTGATCTCATCCTCCACTCCGCCCTGACAACCAACATACATTACATTACATCTGTTAATTTAATATTTATTCTTATAAAAGATATATAAATAGAAAATTATTATAAACTTTTATATAAAATCATTAAATAATAATTAAAATGAAATAATTTTTGTCAGAATGTGAATATAACTCTGTGATCATCATTAAACTGCAAAAAAATCTACATGAAAAATGAGAAAAACACAAATCAAAAAAAAATGTTCATGAATTAAGAAAAATGATCTGCCAATATGGTGAGTACATTTTAAGATTTCTCAAAATAAGAAAAAAATTCCAAAAACCTGATTATTTTTCTCACTTAGAAATCTTTTAAAGTCAAAAACAAGACTTGTCACACTTCTTAAGATTTTCTGACTTGTTAAGATGTATTTTTTTTGCAGTGAAACTTTAAAATAAATTTCAGTTTGCACTAAAAATAAAAACCAATCTGTAAAATGTGCTTAAATAAATCCTCCACCACTGTGCTGCACAGTTCGTATCAGGTGATGTGTATGATGTATTCAGTTTCAGGACGCGTGGTGCTGAGATTGAGAACCAAAAGTCGTCCTGATCTCATCAGTCCATTTAGAAATTTAAGAGCAGATGATGTAGATGATGTCATGTGACTGTAATATTTATTAACAGAAAGATACTGCAGCATTAAACCCAAACCACCACAGAATGTACAAGGGAAAGGATTTTAACTTACATTTATATTTGTAACGATAGAATCACAAAAATAATATTTTATTTTATTAAATCTGTAATAATCCTGTGATAACAGCACGTTAGTGAATGGAGTCACGTGTCCGTTTCCTGACCTTCATGTAGTTGCGAATGAGCTGCCCCACTGAATCAAAGCACCCGTCGTCCCGCTGCCTCTGTCCCAGCCAGCTCCTGGCCTGATTCACGTCCTCATCAGCTATGAACACATGACGCTTAGCAGCTACGAACGACTTCATCACGAACGCCGTCAGCCTGAGAACAAAAACACGACGAGTCTGTGAGTTCTAACATTTACAACCAACACAAACACACACATTCAACCAAATACCGCCATCTCATCTCTATCACTAATTAACTAACGAGGTCAGGTTAAGGTCTCGCGCTCTGTCTCTGTTGTACTGTTCTGTGGTTCTCGCTCTCACCATGTGTTGCCTGATGCATCGTTCATCCCAAAAGTGCTGTAGGAACCATCATCGCGTTTGAACATCAGCTGTCTCTGATACCCTGCAAAGAACATTAAACTTATTATAAACATGACCAAATTAAAGATTCTTATAATATTAATAATAATAATAGTGTCATTTCGTCACCGGTGATGAGGTATTTTTTAGCCTTCTTCTTGACCTCATGGGTGAGCTGATCGCTGCTGTGCAGGTACTGCAGGATGTAGACGTTTGGGGTGAACAGCAGCATGTTCTGCTCTCCGCAGCCGAACGGTAAAGCCACGAGTTTCGGGAGATGGTTCAGAGCTCGGCCCATTAGATCTCCTGAGGAAAATATATTTTAAAACTTCAGTTACAACTTTAACAATAAATACATTTGCATTTGGTCATTTAGCAGATGCTTTTATCCAAAGCGACTTACAAGGTGAACACAGGGTTAATCACAACATCCCTGGAGTAATGAGAGTTTAGGGCCTTGCTCAAGGACCCACATTTGTAACTTGGGATTTGAACCGCCAACCTTCAGATTGATAGCCCAACACCCTAACCACCCTGTCCATGCCTGTCTTTGATTTTCAGTGAGCATGAACTCACCCATTATAGAGACGGTGGCCTTGGCAGACTTGTTGGCGTACACGTCAGGCAGAGTCAGTTCAATCGGCATTTTAACATGATTATCTAATAAAGAGAGGAATACAAGTACAGTCACAGAATGAAACAAGCCCCGCCCCTCAGTGAGCCTGGAGCACCCGCTCATTCAGATATGTGAGTGGTTTAGTGGTGCTGTTGGATAAGAGTTCAGGTTTAATGCACTGAGGGTACAAGAGAGAGAGTTTACAAGAGAATTAATTAAACTACAGCAGGGATATACACATTCAAGGAATGTAACGTAAAGTAACGTAACGTAACTCAGTCATCGTGAAGATTAAAAATGGATGACGGGAATGTAAGAAGAATTCTGACCTGATAAATAGATGTGACCATTGTGTCTGACGATCCGATTCATTCCTTCAGCCTGAAAGTACAGCAGCAGATAAAAAGAGTAACAATCAGAACACCATCACACTGATACCAACAAAAACACATCTGAATCACAAATACAAAAACAACCAGAGTTAATAAAAATTTATAATTACTACAAACACAATGACGTCATTAATCAGACCCTAATTAATCACATTTACACCATCACCTCACCTTATCTACAATGTAATCTAAGGTGTAAATATAAATGTAACAATGAACCACGGCACTTATGACATTTTTAAATCTGAATTAATGAAAAGTATTTTGTAAGTTTCATGATTCACATTAAATATTATATGCAATAATATATATTATAGGCGGCACGGTGGCTTAGTGGTTAGCACATTCGCCTCTCAGCGCTAGGGTTTCCCGGTTCGAATCCCCATCTGGGTGGAGTTTCCATGTTCTCCCCGTGTCTGCGTGGGTTTCCTCCGGGTTCTCCGGTTTCCTCCCACAGTCCAAAAACATGGATCAAGTTAATTAAATTCTCAAAATTGCCCAATTTAGAGTGTGTATGTGTGAGTGAGTGTGTGCCCAGCGATGGATTGGCGCCCTGTCCTGGGTCTATCTGCCCAGCGCCCGAGACGTTCTCCCCTGGATGGGCATGGGGAACCCCACCGCGACCCTAATAGAGGATAAGTGGAAGATAATGAATGAATGAATATATATTATATTATGTTATGTTATGTTATGTTATGTTATGTTATGTTATGTTATATTATATTATATTATATTATATTATAATGATGGCATGAACTTACGAGCACCGGCATGTCCTTTGTAACGGTATCAACACGTCCGATCTCAGGAACCGTTACTGCGGTGCTGCCACAGCGATGCTTCGAGTTCACCGCCTCGGCCGTCACAGTGAAACTTACCTTACCTACACACACACAAACACACACACAAACAAACACACTGTAAATAGAGATTTACAGTGACTTCTGTTCATGTCAGATCCTAATCCTGTGGGGGGGACTGTGGGAGGAAACCGAAGAAACCGGTGGAAACCCACGTGGACACGGGGAGAATATGCAAACTCCACCCAGATTGAAATTCGAACCAGGTGCTGAGAGGAGAACCTGCCAACCACTAAGCCACTGTGCCATCTACTCCTAACCTGGTATCCAAAAAAAACCCAAAAAAAACTCCATTGTGAGTCTAAACCCTTTTTTTGTTTGGGTGAAGCCTTGCTGAAGCACAGTAATGGTTACAGGGTGCAGATGAGCTCTGGGGCAGCAGGATGGGACTGGACTTTGTATTAATGTACATCTGAAGACTAAAGTCTCTGAACTTTCTTTGAATTCTGTCTGATGGTAAGACCTGTAGAGTTTAAATGAGCTACAGATGAGACCTGTTCTCACCGAGAGCGTGAGCCGTGATGATCCAGGTGAAGGTGTGACTCTCAAAGGCACACAGACAGACTTTATACCTGCAGTGTTTACAATGCTTCGCTGTGTACATCTCAGAGGGCGCCAACCATACATTCATCTAAAACAGAGTGAGACACACACGCATACACACACACACACACACACACACTGTAACTTATTACAATAATTACTTTTTACCTCAACCAATCAGTGATCACCTCTCTGTAGAGCTGTGTACACCTTATTTAAGTATTTAAGTTTAGGTAAATAACCTCAAAAACGACGAGGCTGTATGTAAACTGTGTGGTGTATAAATGGAGCAGCCAAAAGTAAAGTTGCTGTCGGTCATGGAGGAGATCATGGAGATTTACTTCTCACTGTTGTATTAAAACTGCTGATGTAGACAAAGTGGCGAACGTGAATTTTAAATTCTCTCAACATCCAAACCTCGCGCTTAACAGGTACAACAAACTACTCCCAGCTTACAGGTTCCATCAAAACACCAAATACTGTCACTGACTGAAGTTAAACAGAAAAACTCACACCCTGGTTACAACTAACCAATAAAACCGCTGAATATCAGCTGATGGGGAGGCGATGTGATCAAAATCCAGGTGAAAATGCAATAAAACAAATGTGAGATGATGAGGCGTGCACACAGTGGAAACGTGGCGAGATTTTAAAAAGCAGAAGAAACTGCAGCTAACATTCAGTTTTGTGACTTTTTTTTGAGAAATATAATTGAGCACATATTTGTTTTAAAAATAAAACAGCGATTAAAACCTTCAGTTCTTTAAATTTAAATAATTTTATAGTAATCAGGACTTCATGTTCATGTTTCTAATGATTTAGCTGATCCCCTCACATGGTGCAGCTCAGTGAAGTTCTGTGTGGATAAGCATTCTGATTGGATGAGATGGTTCTACTCACCGCCATGCAGCCCTGGAGGTAGTTAAAGACAGTGGCTTTGAGTTTGAACACCTCCCCTCTGACCACCGAGTTCGGGAAATTCAGGCTCACGAAGAAGGGCCGGAACGCAGTGAACTCGGCTTTTGGAGCCACTCCAAACCCATCGTGAGACGTGCAGAACGCCCCGGCGACCCACCTAGTGATGCTGTCCGGCACCGTCTTATTAAAGACCTTCATTCCAGATTTACTGTAAAGAAACAGATTAATGATTAAGTTCTGAAAAATCAGATCAGTTCAGAAAACCCGTGATCGGAATACCGACCCGATTGGAACCAGATCCCAAATCCAGGTCTCAGGGAAAAACCTGCGCTCCGTCTTCTCTGGGGGAATCACCTCTGCACCAGGTGGAGGCTTGACAACAGGAGCAGGTTCTTCTATGTTCTCATCATCACCTAAGGAGGGAAAATTCATTCTCTCAACAGAATTGAATTTACTAGGTAGAAAAATATTGATATAAATTAATTAATTTATTTTTTAAAGTTGTGAAACCTGAGCCCTGAAACTTGAGCCCGTCTGGAGTCGAACGGTCGCACTTCTTTGGGTTCATGACTTCAGCGTTGGTGATGACCTTCATTCCGATATACTAAAGGAAAATAAAAAATATATCAAATAAATCCTAAAAGTAAACACAAACACAAATCGCTAATGTTCTTGATTTTGCATCCGCAACATAAAACGATTGATGCTTGTATTGAAGTCCTATTTTAAATATATTTAATTGTTTTAAGATAAATTTTATGTAAATGATGAATTAGCTTTATATATTTTCTAAAATCCACATTGTTTGAAAATGAAATATTAGTTTTTACCATAAACATGCTGTAGACATTGTGTCCATTAAAAGGAAGCCTGATGTGACTCCTGGGCTCAGCATCAGTGAATGGTTGTTTGGACAAACATGGGAACATATCCTGGTCTTTGAGGTAAATTGGGAAGGCATACAGAGACTGAACCGGCAGCAGGTTAAAGACCTGAAATAATAAAACATAATAGAAACATAAAAGAATGAGAGAACTTGAGCTGGTTATTTATCATTATCAGTTATAAATTTGACTCTTATATTTTATACTAAAACCATTATTATACTATTATACTATTATACTTATAGTATTATTATTTAAAGTATAATTTTATAAATTTAGTATTTGCACACCATTGTTATTATATCACACAAATTAAACCACAAATCAGTTTACAAAACTGTTACTTAAATATTTTTTCCTTAGAAATAAAACGTAAAATCAGCTTTGTTTTAATTGAATTCTATTTTTGGAATTGACCAGTGGTTTTTAATACCGCTAAAATGTAGTAACGAATTAGTTCCACAAGGTGGCAGCAATGAAACACAGTCACTGTCAGCTCAAAACAAAATCGATCCCATGTTTCCTAATAATGCCTTAAAACTAAATCTAAAGTTTAATAAAAATCTAAACTGACAACTTTTAAAGTAAAAATTAAAACCTAACTAAAAGATTAAAAGTTATTAAAAATATATCAGACGTACATCTGTTTTAATTATGACAGTTAAAGAAGCAGTCTGTCTAGAATTTGAGGATTTATAGATATCCATCCATTATCCTCCACTTTATCCTCTATTAGGGTCGTGGGGTGGGGGGTTCCCCATGCCCATCTCGTGCGCCTAGCAGATACACTCAGGACAGGGCGCCAATCTATCGCTGGGCACATTGGGGCAATTTGGAGAACTCAGTTGACTTGATCCATGTTTTTGGACTGCGGGAGGAAACCAGAGAACCCGGAGGAAACCCACGGAAACACGGGGAGAACATGGAAACTTCACCCAGATGGGGATTGGAACAGGGAATCCCTAGCACTGACCACTAAGCCACCGTGCCGCCTTGATTTATTGCTATAGTAATAATAATTTTTTCAGAAGTGTAAATCACGTCGGTTGCAGTGTATGTAGATTTTATTACGGTTGTCGTACAGACTGAACGGTCACGTCCTTGTGCGGTCGCATCAGCAGCAGACTCTGATCGATGGCCCTCAGTGAACACAGTGAACCTGGATGAGCTTTGAGTGTCAGTTCGGTATCTTCTCGTGGAAGCTCTTGGGGAGGGTTGAAGTTCAGCGAGACCTAAAGGAAGACGAGGAGAGGTAACAATAATATAATAAAACACAATAAAACTATGACGGAACGTCTCTGAAAAATTATATACAGGATCTTTAATAAGCTCATTCTGTATTAAAGTCAGTTTTTAGACCCGCCTCCTTTCATACATCCATCACTCATATGAATGTTTGGGTAACTTCTCACTAACCTTGTTGTTTAAACAGAGCTCAATGGGGTAGTTATTGCTGTCTGCTATGACCTCTCGAGTGGGCAGGAGGGCATACATCACCACCTGAGCGATGGGGTTGATCATCTCCACATTGTCCAGAGTAAACCACACACTCCCTCGATTGCGCCCTGTGAAAATCAGAAGCATTAGACCATTATATGCTTCCAATGATTGAACAGTTTGGGGAAGGCCTTGCCCTGTTCCATTAAAACTGTGCACAAAGCATTGTCTATAAAGTCATGGTTGGATGCTCTGGTGTGGAGGAACTTGACTGATCCACACAGAGCCCTGACCTCCAATGAACTATAATAAAGATTGTGATTTAGGGCTTCTCACCGAACATCAGTGTCTGACCTCACCGCTCACACGTCTTCTTAAACTTTGTGATAGGACTTTTTAAAAAGATTGGAAGCTAACTGGGATGTATTAAAGAGCTGCTGCGAGTGTAACGTTCAGGTATCCTGATGCTTTTATGTATTTTTTCTCTATGGTAAATTCTCTTGTGTGTTGAGCCAATAAAAACACTGTTTAATCAGACCAGACTTTTTTTTTTGTTATTGGATTTGTTTTGATAATTTAAATGATTATTTACTTTTTCTCCAGTCAACGGAGATGACGACATGTCCATGCTGAACCACCCTGCCTTTGGATATTACCTACACACACACACATTCATTCCAGAAGAATTTCAGAGATGTTAGGAAGCAGGGGAAATGCAGGCTTCATTATTTATGTGAAATATAAGTAGCATGTAATCCATCAGTGTAATGATTTAATGTCAGTGAGCGTTAATCCGACGTACCATGTAGAAGATGGGCAGGGTTTTCTGCTTGTGTTTGAGGGTGGAGCCGTGTATCAGGTACTTCGCCATCACCGTGGCCACCTTCCCACAGCTGAACGGCTCGGTGGGAAGTGACAGTCTCAGGAAACTCTTACTTCTGGAGTAGAACGACTCAAGCATGCGCAAAGCTTCGGCAGGCGTGGGTTTGCGTATTGAGTCATCCATTTCGTGATGCTTATGTTTATGATACCGCGCCTAATTAGAACCAATGAACAAAGAGAAAGATATAATGAATATGAACAAAATATAGCATCAATACAGCATCAAATAACAATCAGGTTTGATGAATTTACAGTGTAGTTGGTTTTCTGCAGAACTCCTGACTTGTAACGTTCTCATTTGTAATTCATTAGAATTATATTAAAAACAATATGACCATTAATAATTAAATATTACATATTAAAAAATTTTAAAAATATTAAACTACATTTTAAAATTTTAATATATAAACTAAAACATTAACATTAAAAGCTTGTTTTCTTTGTTAAACTGTAATATTAATAAAATTAATTATTAGTGTAAAATATAAAAATCATCTGAGCTCCGTTCCATTCAGATCCATTGGCAATTAATTTATTTCATTAATTTAAAAACGTTAATATTTTTAAGGTGATCTTTGATTGAACTGTGTCTGTCTTTCTTTTTATCGCTCTCTCTCTCGCTCTCTCTTTATTTTTTGTACTTCTCTTGTTTTGTATTTTTCTATTGATTCTGAACTTCTGTACATAATATACATCTTTATTTACTTATTTGTAAAACTTCTTCGTATTGCAAAAAAATACTAAGTACGTAAAAATGGGTGAACTATGTTCAAACTTTAAAACCTGAATTTATATAAAATCCTTTATAAAACAAACAAAAGAAAATAAAACAGCATCACATTATTCAGCTCATTGATTATTCTGGAGATCTTTTTTGTTTATAGATTTAAACATGTATGTATTTATTCTATTTAAAAAAAATTAATATGATTGATTATTAATCATAGCAGTCCATCATGTCTATTTAAATTGATATTATAAACTTTATGTCAGGCTGTACTCACCCGCAGTGCGACGAAAGAATCGCCCCAATTTTTGGTATCGAAGGAAAAGGTTGCGATCCCTTTGTCGTTCGTGGTCACGGTCTTTTCTGCAATGAGTTCTTTGTCCTTCTTGACAGTCAGGTAGACATGTCTTCTCTTTATGGGGGTGGAGCGTGGCCCAGATACACTGACCTATTAAAAGTAAACAAATTTAAATAAAAATAAAAATAAAACATCCATTTAAATAAACATGAGCAGTGAGTCTTTATTAATAAAGTTTATTTAACATACGACTTTATATGGTTTAAATGATCAGTAATTATACACAAAATAATAAATAAACCTGAAATATAAGAACAGAGAACAGGAAGTTCTATTATATAGTGAATGCTGATGTATAAATAAAAATACATTTTGACATTTTGTTACATCATGTTAATATTCGTATTCATAACAGTTTTATTATTCTATCCATCCATTATCTTCTGCTTAATCCTCTACTAGGGTTGTGTGTGGGGGGGAACGTACAGGGCGCCAATCAATCACTGGGCAAACACTCACTCACACAAACACACACTATATGGGGCAATCTGGAGCATTCAATTTACCTTGAATCCATGTTTTTGGACTGTGGGAGGAAACCAGAGAATCTGGAGGAAACCCACACAGACCAAGGGAGAACATGCTGCCCTAGTTTTATTATTATCTGTAATATTTGTATTGTACTACTACAACATCACCCCCACTCAAGGAGGATGAGTCTCCCACTGAGCCTTGGTCCTCACAAGGTTTCTTCCTTGCCACTGTCGCTTCGGCGTGCTCTTCGGGGGTTTAAAGGCTTACGATAGTGTAAAGCTGCTTTGTGACAATGTACTATTTTAAAAAAGTGTTATATAAGTTTTAAAACATGTTATATGAATACTGAGATTATTTAACCTTTTGATTACAAACAGGAGGAACATTTTTAATAATGAAGCACTTCTGATGGCAGATGGTTAGATGTCGACAGAGATACAATGCAATCACAGTATTTGTCTTTTGAACTAAATCATTTTGCAAACTAAGTAACCATTATAGCACCCTAAAACAGTCGAATTAAATAAGTTTGCATGTGAATGAAGCATGTGGAATGATCTGCAGTGTATTCACCTGTCCTATATAATGCATACCGACTTTAAAGACAGCCGGTGATTCGTCAAACGTTATAGTGATGACGTCAGGGGTCACAATCATGCTTTTGGACCCATGCAAAATTCTACCTACAAAATACACACATTACACACACATTAAACACACATTACACACACATTTAACACACAAGACATAATAAATAAGGCATTTTAATCAGGGTGTCTAAATATCTGAAGGAATAAAATAATAAAGATAAAATGCTGCAACATCATGACATAGACACATCCAGCACAACATTTAATTATTCATGTTTTATTATCTAATTAAGGTCCTATCCCATCACTCACTGTTTATTGGTAAAGACCTGAAATTAAACTTTATACTGAAACTCAGAGTCCATTAGTTTAGGTAAGTTTATCTTTTTATTAAGAGATGATTCAGAGATTTTTTTTACCTGTATCAAAATCTTTCACTTCACTTTTAACTTCAATCTCATCCTGATAGTACGGTCTGTTTAAATCAAACACCCTCAGATCCAGTTCATGAGAGACACAACCATCATGATGAGTCTGAAATAAAAAATATAAACATATGCTTTAATAAAGTCACAGAATTTATTATTAAACATTAACTTAATTAGTTATTTAAGTATAAATAATGTGATACTGCTCTAACAGAAATTTGGGATGGTTTGGAACATTTTGATTTAGTATTTTTTTTCTATATCACTTTTAACAACATCGATTATCAGATCTTCACATGAACTAACAATTAACCAACCAAATTACACACCGATTTCACAGAAACAAACAGAGCTCAAAGAATATATGACATGTTTAAATGCAAAATGAGGCAGATAACAAGAAAGACCCCCCATTATATTATAGATATATAGATATGATATTAATAAAGATCTGAGATAAAGGTCTCACCTTTTTAATGAATTCGATGCAGATGTCCTTGACTCCTACTTTTATAGGGGTCCAAGCTTTTTTCCTCCGACACACGACGGTAAACACGGAACCTTTCACTAATCTGCCGTATTTATTTCTACAAAACAAAAGTACAATAAAAATTACAAAATAATGTATAATGTTATGACACCTCAGGGTTTAAAATAACATGTGTGAAGCAAGAAGGTCCTTATACTGTATATAAACACTTCAGTTCTGTATGCCGTCATTCTTACTTTGCACATATGGTCACAGTTGCACTTTTGTCCAGGATGGTGATGATTTCAGGAACAGTTACAGTCACTTCATACATCGAAGGAACTAAAATTAAGAGATAATTAGTCATACCGCAGTATGTGGTGAACATCAGGGTCCAAGCACCATTTCATGTTAATATCAGTTTCATGATCTACAGATCATGATCATGAATAATAATAATAATACAATTTTATTTATATGTGCCTTTCAAGAAACACAAGGCACTTACAATATAAGAAGAAAAACAATAATAAAAATTAAAAAGCAGGAGTACAGAAACAACATCTCATAGAATAGAAAAGAAAGAAAGAAAAAAAGAAAGAAAGAAAGAAAGAAAGAAAAAGAATTAAATAAAGAATTTGAAAAAAAAAAAAAAAAACTAAAAAAATCTTTTAAAAAGCAAATAAATACAAAAATAGTCTTAACTATTAAACATTAAATATATAAAAGCATATAAAACATCAAAATAAAATACCGGAGTCCTTCAGCTCGAATGTTTGTTTGAACATGTCATTTCTTTCATTCCAGGCGGTGAGGGTGTAAACGCCCCGTGGAGCGTCTGCATTTGTGGGGTACGACAGATCCACGATACCGCTCATGGTGGAGACATTTACCCACTGACCAATACGGTTAAAGTTCGGATCCTGAAATTAAAATAACAACAAAAAAAGTTTAAAAACAGACACAAAATAAAAAATCTAAAGAAAATTCAGAATAGTGAATGGTGCTCTGTACCTGGACTTCAATTGTTGGAAACTGGAACAAAAAAGGAGAGTTTTACACATTATTAATTAAATAAATGCATCTTATATAAACTGTAGAGTCTCAATAAATAATATCATTTAACATAAAAACAAAAAAACCCATCAAGATTCTGAAGTATAAATGCAAACATCATGTTATTAATGTTTAATGTTAAGATTAACTACAAAAAAATGATGGAAATCAACCCACCTCTTGGTTGTAGGTAAAGAAACTGGGTCGCAGAGACGCAATGCGGAAATTAACTACAGGAGAAAAAAAAACACACAATAAATTTTTTAATAAGTTTTTTTTATTTGTTCTTTTATTCGGAGTGAAGTGAAAATGTTTTATTAATTTTTCTTGTTTTGTTTATATTAAAAACTTGTATCAGAACACTTTATTATATTAACTATACAACACAGGGAGCATGTTTAGACTAAGACTCTTAGACTAAAGATTAACACTATAAACTGTGAGAGGTATGACATGAACAGGGAGGAACCCATAGGGGGCGTCACCTGGTTGTCCTGGTTTGTAGATGGGTTTGTCAGTCTGAATGATCACCACTTGTTTTTGGGGTCGGATGAGGATCTTTGATGTCTTCTTTACATGTGTTTTATGTCCAGTGATCCGAAGGAACACGGTTGCCTGGGTATCTACGACCACATCAGGAACCTGGAGAGAACATTACTGTACATCACATATATAACCATGACCACATGTCCTGATGCTACAGCAGACAAACTAACAGAGGGTGGTAGACATTTTGATGCCACTAATTTTGCAGCAACACGTATATAACTAATTAATATATATATAATATTCTATCAGAATAACAGCAAATAGACTCAAATGTGAGAATGGAAATGAATCACACATCTGCTTTCTCAACATCACGACTCACCCGCAGGACCGACTGTCTATTTTATCATTATATATTATGTACCATACGATAAAGATTATATTACTTATTCTGTAGGTTCAGTGTTCACTGCTGTAACACCCCAACATACACTTCTTGATGACGATAATGAGCTAATTAGATCTGAGCTCTTAAAGGAAACATCTAAAGATGCAGAGCACTGCAGAGAAACAGCTGTAATCCATATAATTCACATCATTAAATTATAGTTTTAATATTTCTAAATCATCTTACAAATTAGGTCCTTACGATTTTTTTTTTATTTCATCGTATTATGAACATTCACCAACTTTGTAAGTCGTTAAATAAACGTTCAGACCTTAAAGTGGATGCAGCGGTAGTAGTGTAAGTTCACTTTGTGTTCCTTCAGGAGAACCTCACTGTTGGAACCAAACTCCAGGTGGATCTTTAGTGAGACGTGGTGATGATGGGTCGTGACATGCACGCATATTGTCTCAGTGGTGCCCCCTATAGGCTGCGAGTTTAAAGCCATCAGATAAACCCTGAAAAAATGTTGAATATCTATTTAAACCTTAATGAAGTGAAAATGAAGTTACGAACTTTTTAAAACAACTCAGTGTGAATATAAAAAAAATAGTGAAGGTTAACAATACACAAATTTTTTAAAATAACTTTATATTATATTTATGTTAGTAGATTCATCCAAAAGATACCATTTTAAGATTTAAACTGTGAACAACTGGTTTCAAAATCTTATTTATCAACACATTTAATGCTAATTTTGTCATATTTCATACATGAAGAAAAAAATCCCTCTGCAATACCCACTTTAATACCTGGGAGATTAGATATTTGTATAAATTATTTCACCTTTCCTGTTATAATGTGCAAACCTAAAACCTAAGACATTCATTCATTCATTCATTATCTCCCGCTTATCCTCTATCAGGGTCGCGGTGGGGTTCCCCATGCCCATCCAGGGGAGAACGTCTCGGGCGCTGGGCAGATAGACCCAGGACAGGGCGCCAATCCATCGCTGGGCACACACTCACTCACAAAGACACACTCTATATGGGGCAATTTTGAGATTTCAATTAACTTGATCCATGTTTTTGGACTGTGGGAGGAAACCGGAGAACCCGGAGGAAACCCACGCAGACACGGGGAGAACATGGAAACTCGACCCAGATGGGGATTCGAACCGGGAATCCCTAGCGCTGAGAGGCGAACGTGCTAACCACTAAGCCACCGTGCCCAAAACCTAAGACATGTCTATAAAAAAAATACACATAATGAACCATTTAGACTTCCAACCATATTAAAACAATATCAAAGCAGGAGGTTCTTACGTGTCATCGGCGCAGAGTTTAGCTGCAGTGTTGTGGAGGAGCAGGAGGAGAGCTGGGATCACACCGAGGAGGTTCATCCTGGAATGAAATCACACCAGAATACCTGCTCTGAGAGAAACTGAGATATTTATATTATTCAACCTTACAATGTTTTTATTAAGTATGACCTTTGTTACGAGCTCCACCCACCTCTGTTCTCTCACTGACCTTGTGCTGAACCTTCCAAACATTATCATTATATTTTTTTCATATATGTCAGAATGACATTATTCACATTCACACTCCTAATATGGCTCTGCAGTCACATCCCGGTCCTGTAGTGTTCACGTTAACATGGACTCACATCTGTTATTATTGTTGTTGGTATTTACAAGATTTTGGATTGTACTTTGGACTGTAGTAAGATCAGTACTGAGGACTGTACTGAACCGTGCTGAGGCCTTTGTTGTCATCAAGCACTGATACTGAATGTAAACTTCGGGATGTGAGAAAACTTCATTTCATCATGTGAGACACCTCAGACAGGTTTAGAAATGTATGCAGGGATCTAAAAACTCCTCTGCAGTTCATTTATCAAGCCACGTTTCTGTAAAGCTTTATTGGTACCCAGAATCATAATAGTAATTTTATAAATAGTATCTACAGATAGTATTTTTTAATGGAAGAAATAACTGGAACATTAACAAAATTAATAATAACAATAACAACAACATCGGCAGCAGCAACAACAACAGTGACTCAAATCAGTTCATTACAGATATGAATGATAATGGGGATAAAATACTCAAATAATACTTAATAATAATAATAATAATAATAATAATAATAATAAATGTTATTTGTTGGTTACAAACAAACTTGTATAAAGAAAGAAATGACAGCTGGACAAAAGGAAGTGAAAAAGGAAGAAAGTGAAATTAAAATATTCTGACCTTTTAATAAAGATCAATGAATAAGAGTTATATATTTCATTAATCAGCAGTAGCATTTCATTTCAATTACATTTTTTATATTTGTTAGATAGTAAACAATTTAGTTCAATGCGAGAATAATTATACAGAAGTATATATGTGTACATTGTCATTGTTGTCCAGTTTGTCAGTTTGTCCAGAGACTTTCATCATGTTGTCCTTTATTTAAAAACTGCAGGTCTCATTTTAAATACATTTTCTGTTTATAATACAGAATTTTTTTTTTCTGCAAGGCCAACGAGCAGAACTGATATACATTAATAATTATCACTGTGGTTCTCGACAAAACGTTCCACTGCTGTTGTGACTAACAACACTGACATTTAATCAGTTTATTAAGCAACCTCGAGGACAAGGTAAAGCAAAGATGAAGCTTTTTTTAAAGGGTTGTTCTACAGTCTGTATAATCTGGATTATTAATAAGTATAAACCACAGTTTTATATTTAAGATCTCAATCTGTTTGAAGGTGCAGTAAACAGATTACATACAACACACACACACAGACACACAAAAACACACAAAAACCCCTTACAAAAAACCCTAATGACTGTTTTAGTCACCTTTACTGCGAGTAAATCTTTACACTAAAACCTGAACAGCAGGGTTGTGTGTGTGAGAGAGGGAGAGAGGTAGAGAGAGGGAGAGAGAGAGAGGTAGAGAGAGGGAGAGAGAGAGAGAGAGAGAGAGAGAGAGCGCTTCTCTCTGGTTAAAGCAGTGATTTTTTTTTTACCTTAATGTTGGTAAAGATTTAAGATAAATTTGTACAGATAATAAAACACCACGACTATTAATAATATTAACAACAACAATAATACTAATAATAACAACAATGATGATAATAATAAGTCTAATCTTTACTAGTGAGTTAAAAATAAATGATAAGGATTTCAAAAAAAAAAATCTGCCACATTAATGTGTCTTCAAATAAGTAGATCTGCAGTCTGCGTTCTGAGACATTGCATTACTGCATGTTTAAACTCTGCAGAGGCTGTATGCTTGTATTTGCTCATTTCTTCCACTAAATGATGTTTATTTAATTTTAATTAATCTTAAAGTCATATGTAAGGAGCACTCTGTGTCTGTTTTATTCATTCTTTCGTAAATACAGAAGGCCTTACTCCATCCACTCCTTAATGTGTTATGACTTTGTATAGTGTGTTATAAACCTACTTTAAAAACTGTCCTTGAGGTCAAGGTGAAATCAGACAGTGTTTTCTTAAAAGAAATCATTTTAAAAAAGTTATTAAACTAACTTTAACTTTGTGTTTAGATGAAAAACAAAAAGTTATTTTTAAAAAACTGCTAATCTGTTAACTTTATATTTAATTTTTATCCACAGTATAATTCTATACATCATTTTTACATTAATGTTGGTAAAGATTTAAGATAAATTTGTACAGATAATAAAACACCATGACTATTAATACTACCACTACTATTAATAATATTAACAACAACAACAACAATAATACTAATAATAACAATAATGATGATCATAAGTCTAATCTTTACTACGGAGTTAAAAATAAATGATAAGGTTTTTTTCATCTAAAAACTTTGTGTTTAGATGAAAAACAAATAGATATAAAAAAAAACTGCTAATCTGTTAACTTTGTATTTAATGTTTATCCACAGTATAATTCTATAGCTTTTACAGCTGTTTGTTTAATATCTGTCTCTTGTTATACATTTTATTATTAATGAGCTTGTAATAAATTTAAACAGTTGATTGTGAATTTCTGTGAATTATTTGTTAATAATTGTTTTTATTTAATATTCGTTGATTGAACCTTAGACTAATGTAAAGCTTCTTAATGAAAAGTCTATATTGTAGAAATAAAACTTGAGTTTAGTTGATGAAGTTTTTCATTGACAGGACTGGAGTACTGAACAGACTGGTAGGCGGGTAACCTTATAAGACTACAAATCATTATAGACATTTATAAATTCTCTCAACACAGAACAAGTTCAGTTCATTGAACACAGATTAGATTTATTTGCTTTTTGCTGTTAAAAATAAGTTTTGTTTTTTTTAAACTTTAAATGTCAGGGATGTCGATGCCCGCCACTGTCTTTTTTTTCGCACAAGTGGAAAATACTTTACTGAAAAAGTCGATTTGAAAGTATTTAAACTTTAATGCATTAACACAATTAAAGAGATGAATTAGATATCTGTCAGAACGTTGTTTTTCTGCCCTCTTCTGTTTGTATGTGATGAACAATCTCTTATTCACATGCAGTTTATATTTAAAACTGCATATATATATATATATATATATATATATATATATATATATATATAATACATATATATTAATGTTATATAAAACCTGAACGTCTAATACTTTACTCTCTTTTAAAAAATCGCAAATCATTAATCTAATCTTATTAAAGCTTATGTTTTCATTAAAAACCTGTATCTTAATATAGCGTTATTAATAAACACATTTTAATTCTTGCTTTTTTTTTCTAAACGCAGTCTGAAGCATTTCACTGCTGATTGAAATGTTTTATTCTGTATGTTACAAATCAGCTCCGATTTAATTAGATTACTTGAATACACTGATAATCTGCATTTTAAAACCTGTTTAAACTTTAAATATTAATAAAACTAATAAATGCAGATGTTTAGAAAACGAGCAGCTTTATGTTCAGTGATTTCAGGACAAATCGTGTTTATATAATTCTCATGCCGTCTGTGTTCCACGTCGCTGGTTTTTATTGGGTGAATGACAGACGTGACATTTATTGTTTTCAAAACGAGAACTTTAAAGAATTCACTTTATTCATTTACATTTACTAAAACAACGTGCTTTAGGTTATGTAACTCGAGTGTGTCAATAAACCGTTGACGTTAACATGACTGTACTTACTGCCGCCTACCGGACAGGAGGAAACTGCAACATCTCACCATTTCCAAAATCTCACAGCGTTTTTAATTGATCTACGGAAGCCGCTGAGCGTCAGGACGCCGCTGCTTTACTCCAAAAAACCCTCATCTTTATGACTTTTCTGTATTTTATCAAAAGATTTTTAAAAAATGCATTAAAAAGATTTATTTAAGCTTAATTTGATTTTTAACGCTTCATTATTTTAGTACACACACACACACAAACACACACACACACACACACACACACACACAAACACACACACTCACAAACATAAAAATATGTTTAATATGTTACAAATTGTAAAAAAAAACAAATAGAAACTGCTGTTCTGTGTATTTATATTCTTAATAATAAACTGTTGGATTTTAATAAAGTATGGTTTTGATGCAGAGGGAGCATCATGAGGAGAAGTATATGGAGTGTCAGGTGGATGGAACCCAAAAAAACTTTCAGCAGAAGAACCAAAAAATCTTTGAGGTACAAACACCAGGAGCACAAACCTGACCTCACATTCAGGACTTTAATTCTAGAGGATTTAAAGTCACGAGGTTTGTGAAAAGAAATATCAGAATTCCTACATAAATATGACCTATGTATGATTTAGCTAAAATGACATATGGTTTATCAGTTAATACTTTCATCATTCTGTATTAAATAATAACGTGAATTATGTAAAATCTTTGATTTCTGTTATTACATAAGGCCAATGAAAGTCACCAGCCCTCTGGAGGAAACTGAGGACACTGACAGTGTCATCAAGATCAGCAACAGCTCCATTGAGACACAGAGCGATACTCTGAAGAGATGTAATCCAATGCCACATGATCACTTTAATTAATTTGGTTTTAATCCAAAATTCTAGTTAAACTTTTATGATTACAATAATAATAATGACGATGATGAATAAACCAGCATGTTGCTCTACACTGAATACATTATCAGGAATTTAAAATTAAATTTAGAAAAACGACTTTAATGATTTGTATCTTTAGAGTCTGTGTGTTTTTAAAAACATTTCCTGTATAAATTGGGTACTAAACTAAGTTTTCTGGTCACATGGATATTTCAGAAAGTTATAATCCCTGTGATATGTTACATTACACTGCAGTGAACAAACTACTGATTTAAATACCAGTTATGATGCAACAATGATTATTTGTGTGTATTAAATGCTACTTAAAAATCATACATTACACATTTTCATTTTAAAATGATTTAATTGATTTATAAATAACTTGATTTCACAATACTGTAGCATGAGAAATTAAACAAGAGAACATGACTAATTTCATTCTCTTTTTCTTTACTAAACGTTCAGTTTAGTTCAATGTTTGGTTCTGTAAATTAATCACGCGGCGTTAAGAAAACGCATCACCTGATCGTGTAGATAATCCAGCACGTTACTACAGCATTACTATTAAATACGTTCTGATTATCTCTGATTGATTTACAGTACAGTTACAGATCAAAACATTATTTTTAAATCAGGATTTTTAATGTAAAAGTATAAAAACGAAGGTTTACATTTTAATCACAGAAACAAAATCAGACAGGTCTGTTTGTGAAGCTGTAGAGTCAGCAGCGGTTCAGATGAAGGGGATTCTGGGATGTTAACATGGTGATGTGTAGTCAGTAACGGACTGATCCGCTGGACAAGAGGAAAATAAAACAAAAAATAATCAATTAATTTGTATTAAACTCAACACACACACTAACACCATATCAGTGTCACAGTACCATGTCTGCAGTACTTAGTATCATCCACCACCCTAATACCTGCTCTGTCCATGGTCCTGATCATCAGAGAACTGAGTAAAGTGTACTAACAGAGTATGTAGTGGAACAGATGGACTACAGATTAGAACTTTAGAACTACAAGGCCCATCTATATGATCAGTGGTAGGTGTTGTATCTCAGTGGTTAGTGTATTGGGCTATCAATCTGAAGGTTGTGGGTTCAAATCCCAGGTCCACTAAAGTTACCAATGTTGTTTTCTGAGTAAGGTCCTTAACCCTCATTGCTCCAGGGTGTTGTGGTCAACCCTGTGCTCTGACCGCAACCAAGTTGTCGCTTGAGCAAATGTAAATCAGTGGAGCCGTTGAAGTGGTCACTGTAGATTAAAAAACTCTGTAATGGTTACTGATGACTTACTGATCTGGTAGTAGTCGTACACCTTCACCACAGCAGGCTGGAGGTTCTGCACTTCAACATCCCGCACAATCACCAGCGTGTAGGTTCTGTCTGCTCCGTGTTTCAGCTGTAATGAAGGATGTGGCATTAAATGAATACATTTCTGATATTCAGTAAGACTTAGACCTGTTGATCCTCTACGATTAGATTTAAAATCAGATTTCTGTAGATACTGTACATTTCATTATAATCAAGTTTAAAGTCTCGTCTCCTGCTGCTCGATGCTTCTGATGAAGATGTGTTTAAGAAAAAAGTAATTCATTTAAAGAGTAAAAATCATTAATTAACACTTTACAATTTTTAACATGTGCAAATCAGAGTAAAAGTGGGCCACTGTTCCTTTAATGCTTCCATTAAGGAAAAAGCATTTTGTCACTAAATTAAATAAATTCATTAAATTACAAAATGAATCCGTGTCAATCAGCTTCATTGCATTTATAAACATCAGTAATTATTAATGTTCTGTTCTAAATAAAATGAAAGAACCTGATGTAAATATAAGGTTTTAATTGAAACCTACAGAATCCTGATAAATTAAACTCTTACTTTATTCAGATAGATGATGACGTGACCCTCTCTCTCCTCCACGTCACTCACAGTTCCATCATTCGACTGAAAACATACGCAAAAACAACAAACATAAATGACCACACCCCTATCCGAGCTGTCACCAGGCCACAACCCCTTCTCAAGTGTAACGTCATTTAGGGTTAAATTAAACCAAATGAATGGATTGTTTCTAAAGGACAGAGGTTACAGAGTCCATCTTGTCGGTGTGAATGACAGCGCTGATCTTGTGTGTTAAAGTGGTTTGAAGCGTTCCTCACATCGGTCTCTTTCTTCACTGAGCCCGGTTTCAGAGAGAAGCCAGAGAGAAGCTTGATGTCGATGATCACCATGTTGGTCTCCTTTCTTTTTCCATTATACCTGCATTTAACAACAAAGAACAAATGAACTACAAACCCAGAATCTAAACTTAGAATCTAAATCTAAACTAAACTTAAAATCGTTTTCTGAAGGTACTGAATGAAAACAGAAACCAACAGGAGGTGCTTTAAACTAATTTTTTCAGGAACTTTATTTAAACATTATTAAAAAGGTAAAAAAAAAAAGGCCGCCTGGTGGTTCCACCTCCCCGAGGAGTTAATTCTGACTCCGTGTTGTTCACCACTGCAAAACGGTGGAACGATCTTCCCAACTCTGTCCGTAAGGCAGAATCACTAAACAGTTTTAAGAAACTACTGAAGACGCATCTCTTTAACAAATACATGTTGTAGAAAAAAAAGGGGGGGTTTAGCATGTTCTCCTCTTAGCGCTAGGGATTCCCGGTTCAAATCCCATCTGGGTGGAGGTTCCATGTTCTCCCCGTGTCCGCATGGGTTTTCTCTGGGTTCTCCGGTTTCCTCCCACAGTCCAAAAACATGGATCAAGTCAATTGAGTTCTCCAAATTGCCCCATATAGAGTGTGTGTGTGAGTGTGTGTGTGAGTGAGTGTGTGTCCAGTGATAGATTGGTGCCCTGTCCTGGGTGTATCTGCCCAGCGCCCAAGATCGGCATGGGGAACCCCCCCCCCCCGACCCTAATAGAGGATAAAGTGAAAGATAATAAATGAATGAATAAAAAGGTTAAATTATTAACATTTACAATGTAAAACCATTAAAGAAGAAAAATCAGTTCATCATTTTAATTTTAATAAGAGAAAAGGATCAAGTGAACTGAACCAGGATGAGAAGACAGAATTTTCTTTGAACATGTCATTATATTTTTCATAATAAATGCTCAGATTGACGTCTTTAAAGCGGATTTTGATATCTGTGTATTATAGACCTGACCATTTTATAATGAACCACAGACTGGACCTCTTTACAAATCGCCGGGTCTTTACTTTAAACCGAGAGAACAGATGAGGTGTGTTATATCGGTACCTGACCGTCACCGTCAGCTCGATCGATGATTTTGGGAATTCGCAATCGCTGTGTGAGAGAACTTCAACTCCGAATGAGGTATCATCTTTAGGAGGAGGAATGTTGTAGTAAAGTGTGAACTGTAAACACACACACACACACACACACACACACGCCCACACAAAGACTTAGTAGCAATAAATAGAGAAAGGCAAATTACAGAAGGCCTGCACAGTGGCTTAGTGGTTGGCACTTTCTCCTCTCAGTGTGAGGGTTTCCAGGTTAGAATCTCAATGTTGGTGGAGTTTGCATGTTCTCCACATGTCTGTGTGGGTTTAATCCGGGTTCTCCGGTTTACTCCCACTGTCCAAAAACATGGATCAAGTTAAATTGAATCCTCCAAATAGAGTGTGTGTGTGTGTGTGTGTGTGTGAGTGAGTGTGTATCCAGTGATGGATTGGCGCTCTTTCCTGGGTGTATCTGCCCAGCGCTTGAAACGTTCTCCCCTGGATGGGCATGGGGAACCCCCCCCCCCCATGACCCTAGTAGGGGATTAGGCAGCAGATAATAGATGGAAAATACAAAGAAAAAGAAAAATGAAAAAATAAATTAATGTAAAACATTATATTTCTTTATTTTTTATATATATATATATATATATATTTATTTATTTATTTATTTTTTTAAAGAAAGGAAAGGAAAAGAAACAGGGAGGAAGAGGAGGAGGACGAGCCAGAGAGAGGAGGTGATACTGACCTGTACGTACACACAGCCGCTGCCCTCCACATTCACATGGTAAGTACCAGCATCTTCTTCCAGCTGGCGCTCCTGATACAGCAGCCTGTTATCCTGATTCACCTCGAAAGTAATCACGGACTCCAGCGGCGTGGTCACCGTCACCGTCAACGTGCCGCTCGGACTGTAGGTGACAGAACTGTACTTCGACAGAGCCTGCAAAGCCACTACAGTGTCCTGGTGCAAAGGAAAGTAGAATAAGTTTGAGACCCAGCAGACACCCGAGAGTCACAGTGTGTGAGGTGAGTTAGGGGGTTGATGGGTACCTGTGTGGAGGCGAAGCCCCCGAAGGCGTTCTGCTGTTCCGCGAGCCAGCGGACAATGGTGGCGCTGTACCCAATATTAAAGCCTGATAGGGTGGGTCCAGAGAGCAGAGCCAGAAGCACATAGGAGGTCATCTCCACCTCCAGGGAGTCCACCGCCCCACCGGTGTTCTCCCTGCTCCAGTGTCTCCTGCCATCTGAAAGACAACAGAACCTCAACTCTTCGGCTCTCCACATGCGGTGTAGGTTTAAAGCAACTGACCGGAGACATCACAGACCATAATATTCAGGTGGAGTCAGGTGTGTTACCTGAGACGATGGCTCGTGAGTTCAGCTGTGTGATCAGCGAGGTCCTCCTGGTGTTGTCCTGAGCGAGAGTGAAGGTGTAGGACAGCAGAGCTAAGGTGTAGGTGGAGGTCACCTGAGGCATGGAGTTCTCCAGACACGTCAGGCCTCTCGTCACTACGGTATCCTGTCGTCCCAAAAACAAACGAAAAGTCAATGAAGAAAACGGAATAAATATATAAAATAAACCAAAGATAACAACTTTAAAACACAGAACACATAAAAAAAACATCCCATAAATCAATAAATCAGATTTAATGATGAGAATCTTGTCCTTACTGAGGTGCTGGTTCCTAACTCCAGAATCGCAGCTACAATGTACGCTGTGAGAGTGACCTCGTCATTCACCCCGCCCTGAAAGAGACATTATTATTATTAATATTATTATTATTATTATTTTAAATTATGGAACAGCTGAATGAAAACAAAGACTTAAGTAAAACCATGTGATTCATGCTGTAATAATTTTAATAGATCAAACTTTATCCATCCATTATCTTACGCTTCTATCCTCCTGTAGGGTCGCGGGAAGGGGGGGGGGGCATTTTGGGCACTGGGCAGATACACCCAGGACAGGGGGCAATCTATCACTGGGTAATACTTTATCTATCCATCTGTTATTTTCCACATTATCCTCTACTAGAGTCGTAAGAGTTCCCCATGCCCGTCCAGGGGAGAACATTTCGTAACGTAAAGCGGCTTAAAATACAATGGAAAGGTAAAGTTCAGATCTATTTCACAAACTTCATTATTTTATATATATATAT
>JAFMOD010000290.1:383062-473300 GCA_019802435.1 Corydoras maculifer | reverse complement strand
ACTCACTCACTCACACACTCTCACTCACTCACTCACTCACTCACCGTTAATGAGGAAGACTATAGCTCTGCTCCTGATCTCCTCGGTGAGCTGACCGCTGCTCTCCAGGTACCGCAGGATGTAGATGTTGGGGGCAAACAGCAGCATGTTCTGCTCTCCACAGCCGCTCGGCATCTGGAGGAGATTTCCCAGGTTCTTCAGAGATCGTCCCATTAAATCTCCTACAGAACAGTAATACAGCATACAGTCTACAGCTCAAAAAGCACACGTTAAGATGTCGGAAAAACCGATAAGAACGTTAATGAGGATGAACTCACCCAGCACGGAAACTGTGGCCACGACGGAGTCGTTCACGAAGATCTCCGGCAGGACGAGCACAACAGTCACCTCAGTTTGATCCTCTAACAGAAAGTAAAGGAATAAAAGCAAAAAGTTGCACACTGGGGTCATATATGAAAAGCAACTGAGTCTAATTGGAGCCCATGAGCTCCGGCTTCAGGTGGTGTAGCACCGACGCTCAATATGTATACTTCAAAATACACCTCCTTACGGTTCTCATTTCAACTGTAAAAATAAAAAAGAATGACTTTATTTTGCATTAGGGTGGAAGCCTGGGTCAGAGAAAAATACCTTTAACCCTCTGCCCAGATCTGAGTTACAGAAAACATGTGACCATGTGAGCCCCTTCCACGCCTCGTACTCATTGGCTGTAGCAGCTCTTCAGTCCCGGTGTATTCATACACATTAAATTAATAAACTTTTTTTTTGTTGTTTTTATATCTTTTAATAATGTGAGTGACATTCAGACTGACCTGTTACACAGATCAACTCATTATAGTTCTGCGTCTGTCTGCTTCCTTCAGCCTGAAAGTGACACATTCACCCAATCACCCAATCACCCAATCACACAAGCACAAGAAAAATACTGATAAAGTCAAACAATTGTGTTTTTTAATCCATAAAACATTTTATCTTCGGGCTCCTCCCTCATTCTGTGTGCTGTTTGCTGTTCATCACTTACAGATGTATGGTTTATGATCTTAGGGTCATCGGATGATGATTCTGAGACTTAAAAAAGGCTGTAACTGTGTGTTAGAGCAGTGAGATTTGCGTGTTCTTAAACCCTTCCAACACAATTTAAACCTGATTTTATTTTTGTATTTGGTATTGTGAAGAAAAACATGAAAAAGGAATGTATTGCTTGATAAAGCCGGTCATTTAGAACTTTCAGGCTCATTTCTCACAGCGAGAAAGACAACTTATCTCAACTACACTTTATTTATACAGGTTTTTTAAAATGTTTTAAACTGATATTGCTCATGTGTGTTTACAGGTCCAGTGTGGTTTAAAGTTAAAATAATTTTAATAAGATAATAACAACAATAATAGAAAATTTTAGATAATAATTGCCTACAAATCTTCCACATGACAAAAATGTGTTTCAATGTGTTCTTTGATGTTGATGTATATAAATATAATATTGTTATATATGTAATATGTGTGTGAGATGTGGATGCGGACTCACCTGCACCAGCAGGGTGTTAATGACGGTATCAATGCGTCCTCTCTGAGGAACAGTGATTTTACTACCTCCACACTGAGTGGATGACTGCACCGCCTCCGCCGTCACGTTAAAGGTGATCTGACCTACACACACACACACACACACACACACACACACAGTTATTGAATACAGAAATAGTTTGTAAAGATCAGTTATTAATCTAAGACATCTCTGCAGGATGAAGCTGTTTATCGTGCGTGTCAAAAAGTGGGCGTGTCAATGAGATGAGCATATGGATGAGAAGGTGGAACCCCAACACTAACTGCAAACAACCTTGTTTTTGCCACATAGAAATAACCATCGGACACGCCCACTAAATTTGAAAATGCTCACACACCTGTTGTGTCACAGAGATGGCTATTCATTCATTCATTCATTATCTCCCGCTNTCTCTGCAGGATGAAGCTGTTTATCGTGCGTGTCAAAAAGTGGGCGTGTCAATGAGATGAGCATATGGATGAGAAGGTGGAACCCCAACACTAACTGCAAACAACCTTGTTTTTGCCACATAGAAATAACCATCGGACACGCCCACTAAATTTGAAAATGCTCACACACCTGTTGTGTCACAGAGATGGCTATTCATTCATTCATTCATTATCTCCCGCTTTATCCTCTTGTAGGGTCGCGGTGGGGTTCCCCATGCCCATCCAGGGGAGAACATTTCAGGCACTGGGCAGATAGACCCAGGACAGGGTGCCAATCCATCGCTGGGCACACACTCACTCACACACACACACACACACACTATATGGGGCAATTTGGAGAATTCAATTGACTTGATCCATGTTTTTGGACTGTGGGGGGAAACCGGAGAACCCGGAGGAAACCCACACGGACACGGGGAGAACATGGAAACTCCACCCAGATGGGGATTCGAACCGGGAATCCCTAGTGCTGAGAGGCGAAAGAGATGGCTATGCTTTAGTTAAATAATGTTAAAGTTAAATTAAAGTTATTTTGTTAATTTAAGTTCAGATTAAACTTGCGCTCACCGATCACGTGGGCTGTGATGGTCCAGGTGAAAGTGTAGCTCTCATCAGCACACAGACAGGTTTTATATTGACATCCACTACATGTTTCAGCTGTGAACATCTCAGATGATGCCAATTTAATGTGTACCTTTAATACAGTCAGTCAGACAGACACACACACACACACACACACACACACACACACACACACACACACACACACACACATACATATAGAGACATACACAGTGTAAATTTATAGTTTAAATGGGGATATAACATAATCTAAGTTCTAAATACAAGAATTTTTGGTTCTAACCAAAAAAAATTAATTCATCTACTTAATCTTTATAATTTAGCCATACCACTGGTTGAATTCTCTCTTTTCTGGTTGGCCTTAATGAATCTGGAATTTACTTTCGATTTCAATCATTTTAATCTGGATGAGATGGTTCTGCTCACCGCCATGCAGCCCTGGAGGTAGTTGAAGACAGTGGCTTTAAGATTAAACACTTCTCCCCGGATGACTGAGCTCGGTAAGGTCAGGCTCACAAAGAAAGGCTGGAATGCTGTGAGCTCTGTTTTCGGTGCCACCCCAAATCCAATAGGAGACGTGCAGAACGCCCCGGCTTCCCATGTAGTGATGGTGTCCGGCACCGTCTCGTCAGAATTCTTCTGTCCAGAATCGCTGCAAGAAAAATAAATAACTGGGAAATTAAGAATCAGGTGAGTTGATAAATCTCTTTGTTTGAAACACTCACCCCACGTGAACCAGGTCCCAAATCCACGTCTCAGGGAAGAATTTGCGCACCGTGACTATGGGTGCAGCTGAAGGGGCAGAAGCTGCAACACCATCATCATGCTTTTCAAAAAGAACAGGACCACCAGCAGGTTTAGCTCCTTTAGTTGGAAAATAATATGATTATATAGTGTTAATACCATACAATTTAGTATGAAAACAAAACAATAAATATAAAACACCTGCAACATTACGTCGAATAGGATTATAACATATGATGGGTTTCTTCACATTCGCATTGGTGATGATCTTCATTCCAATAGACTAAACCAAAGAAAGACATAAAGGTATCGGCATGAAGCCAAGGTTATAAAACAGTCCTTACCAAGCTTCATTAACCTCATTAAGCCCGTAGAATCAACTGTGTGTAAAAGTTTAAGGGTTCTTACTTTAAACATGCTGTATGTGTCTTTTCCTCTGTAATAAGGGAACATGATTTTTGCGATTCTGGGCATGGGAACTGGCCCAATGGGTCTGGGTGGTGGGTGGTCCATACACCCATTTGAATTGTCATCCTCAATCTCGTATGGATATTCTGACAATATCGACATGGGCAACAGGTCGAAGACCTAAAATCAGATTAAAGTAAAAAAAATTAAGTAAAACAATTTTTCACAGGTAATTAATTCAACTCTAGTTAATATACTGTAAACGTGACATTTATATTCAAGGCAAATGTAACATTATAAAAGCTCTTAAGACTCTGGGGACCTGCACAGTAAACTTACCTCAAATCACTCAACTGAGCAGCTCTGAGATGAGGAGGGTTAATGCTGAGACAGGACGTCTCACTCACAATCTGATTTAAGGCTTTATAGTTATATATGATGGTCAGATGTCTGTGTTATAGATTTAGATGTAGATTTAGATTTAGTCATTTAGTAGACACTTTCTCCAAAACGACTTACAAATGAGAGAACACAAGTCAGTAGTTACAGAAAAACCAAATACACTGTAGAACCTGTTGGTCCATCCATTTATCTATCCATCCATCCATCCACTTACCAACCACCTATTTATTTATACATTTATCCAACCGGTGTATTTATCTGCGCAACATCCTCCATCCATACATTTACCCACTCATCTGTATATCTACCAATCCTTATATCCATTTAGCCATCTATTTGTCTTTTCACCCACTTAATTCACGTCCCTATTGATCCATCCATCCATCCATCTGGTGCAATAGACCATTAAGGTCAAAAGGAAACACCTGTCACCAATTATTTTAGTTTTATGTGTGTTTAACTTCATTTGTGTGAATATTCTGTGATTCTTTTAGCTGTTTTGTTTATCCATGATTGAGGTCAGCTGTAGTTGCCCACAGACAGACACACTTATTTACTCCTGTAAAAAATATAATGTCCAAATCAAGACACAAGAGACAGAATGACAGAAGAACCCAAAGAACTGAGGACGTTCCTGCTATGGATGACACTCCTGTAGCCACTGTTTCCACATGCTGCCTGTTGGTTCTATATATATACATATATAACTGAACATACCGCCTGAGCGTTAAGCGTCTTCTCTGGTTTTAGCAGCAGCAGACTCTGATCGATGGCTCTTATAGAACACAGCGAGCCAGGATGAGCTTTCAGCATCAATTTTGTGTCTGCTCCAGGAAGTTCCTTCTCTGATTTGAATTTAAGAGAAACCTAAAAATAAAAAAAATAAAAAAACGATTATAAAACAATCATGCAGAGCTGAAAGATGCACAGCACTGCAGTGACACTAATGTGATGATGGTGTGTTGATGTGCGCAGCACTGGTGGAGTGGATCAGATACAGCAGTGCTGCTGGAGACCTTAGTGTCTCTGCTACACTGAGAATCATCCACCTTCATCCTGTCTGCAGCATCCTGTGATCACTGATGGAGGATTATAGTAAAAATAACACAAACTGCACAGCAGCCAACACGATGGAGTAAGGAGGTGGTGATGTAATTAAATTCTTTAAAAATGAAAAATAATCTCTGACCTTGTTGGGTAAACAAAGCTCAATGGGGATGTTCAGACTGTCCGCTATTCCCTCGTTACTGGGCAGGATGGAGTAAACCACCACCTGAGCCACGGGGGTCAGCAGGTCCACGCTGTTCAGAGAGAACGAGAAACTTCCCTGGTTCTTATCTTTAAAAGACAGAAAGTTAATTAGAATCTTTTAAATGATATTACATATTCCTTTTATTTTGTCTGATCTTTAACTGTTCATTAAGAATTCTGCACCAGAATGAATTTAAACCTAGAAAATTGAATGCTTATTTACTTTTATTTGAGTAAATGGAAATAACGATTCGACCATAGCGCACCACATGGCCATTGGATATCACCTGCACACATAGAGAGAGAGAGAGAGAGAGAGAGAGATAGAGAGAGACAGAGAGAGACAGAGAGAGAGAGAGAGGGGGGGGGGGACATGATACAACAGAATACATTTCTCGATATATGTTAAGAACTGCGTTATTTGTTCAATGAACTTGTTTGGCCACTAGATGGCGGTATTTGATCGTTAGAGAAACGGGAAATTCCAAAAACGGACTAGATTACATCACAAAAGTTCATTTTATTGGCATTTTTTGTTTTCAATAAACGCATTTATAATGCAACGTCATCCTGAGCAATTTATTACTGAGCACACACTCAGTCACACAGACATACATACAAACACACACCATAAGAGCATGTATACATGAATACATGTCTTTGGACTGTAAAAAGAAACCGGATAACCCGGAGGAAACAATGGATCCCCAGCACTGAGAGGCGAACACGCCAATCACTAAGCCACCGTCGCCCATGATGTGTATTATTGTGATAAATCACGGGAAAGGGAAACTGTTCTCTGCTACACTCGAACTTTACGAGACATACCTCAGTTCCAAGTACCTTTATTTGTCACCTAATTGATGTTTACAATATTTAGTTCTGGAATAAAAAACATAGGTGGTACTTAAAAGTTTTTGTTTGATAATGGATGCTACTTGGTCTGAAAAGTTTAAGAACTCCAGACTTATAATATTAAGATTAGCATCTAATATACACCATTATATGCTTCAGGGATAAAAAGATTGAAATATCTACACAACAGTTTTCATAATCTTATTTTGACCCAAGCCACAAAGCTGGATAATGTAATTCTGACGTACCATGTAGTAGATGATGATGGTGGTTACTTTGGATGTGAGCGCAGAGCCCTGAAAGATGTACTGTCCCGTCACTGTGGCGGATTTATCACAGCTGAGCGGTTTTATCGGAATGTCTAACTTCAGGAAGCTCTTGCTGTTGGAGAAGAATGGCTCGACCCACTGAGAGACAATGGGAATGTTCATTGTGCGCACCCCACTGACAAACTTGATGGGGGTCTCTGTTTTATAATAACGAACCTGTTATACAAATCAAAGAAAAGATCGACAATTAAATTAAATCTGATGATTAACGTCACATAAAGGTCAAACTCAATTTGAACCGGGGGCCGAAAACGCAAACTTTCGGTCGTGGGTTGAACAGGATGTTTTCTGAACATGAACCAATCAAAATGTTAAGTTTTCTTTGCTCTTGGACCATTTCAGAAAAATAAAACTTACATTTTTAACAACTTTAAATATTTCTGCTCACCGTAAAATTGTTCATGTCAGAATCATACAAATTCAAAACATGAGCACGCTCCAAAAAACATATCACCGGGCCATTAATATCAATAATAATAGATTATTCATAATAATAAAATGATCTCGCAGGTTGAATAGAATTGTATTGTGCCTTGAGTTTGACACTTACGACTTGAAATGATTTATATATATTTATATATACATACAAATAAATATATATATATATTTCTGTCTATTTTCTGTCTATATTGGAATGCCTAAACATTACACCCATAGCATTCCATCCCTCACCCCGCAGCTATGACCTTTGATCTGTTCAGACTGTTTTCACTGAAATATTAAAAATTATTTTTCTACACTAAAGTATACTTTAAAGAGCAGAAATGTTTACCGACCTCCAGAGTGACTGCCTGATCCCACATTTCGGTGTCCAGGGAGAATTCTGCCACGCCCTCTTTATTTGTAGTCAGTTTCATTTCTGTGACTTTGACATTCCCCTTTCGGATGTTCATATATAAAGGTTTGTTTTTAATCGGGGTGGAGTCCGGACCAACCGCCTTCACCTGTGTGAGAATAATAAGTCTGAGTTTAGAACAAAAAATGCATCTCAATTAATAAATACAAAAAAAAAAGGTTCTCCTCTGAATGGGCATGGGAAACCCTCCCCCCCCCTCCACCACCAGCTTATAAAGGATTAAGCAAAAAAAAAAAAAAGAAGAAGTGAAACACAACAACAAATCCTTTAACAGACTCTGAATATCCATCCATTCATTATCTTCCGCTTTATCCTATATTAGGGTCACGGGGGGTTCCCCATGCCCATGGAGAACGTTTCGGGAGCTGGGCAGATACACCCAGGACAGGACGCCAATCTATCGCTGGGCACACACTCATTCAAACACGCACACATACACACTCTATATGGGGCAATTTGGAGAACTCAATTGACTTGATCCATGTTTTTGGACTGTGGGAGGAAACCGGAGAATCCGGAGGAAACCCACACGGACAGGGGGAGAACATGGAAACTCCACCCAGATGAGGATTCGAACCGCCCTAGCGCTGAGAGGCACTAAGCCGCCGAGTGTGAATATATAAAATAATAAAATAAATAAGATCTGAACTTCACCTTTCCGTTGTATTTTAAGCCGCTTTGAAACACGTCAGGTGAATCTATGAACGTCAGCTTGATGATGTCGGCTGATACAGTCATGCTGCCAGACCCTTTCTGAGATATACCTACAAAACACACGCACAGAATCATTAAAAACGCTTACTCGTGTATCGTAGTCAGGGTCAGTGTGAGTGACTGTGCGAGTTTTGTACCTGTACCAAACTCCTCCATCTCACAGCTGATTCGAATTATATCTTCATAGTTAGTTTTGGTTAACTCAAACTGAGTCAGATCCAGTTTATGGGAGATACAGCCGGTTTTACCCGTCTACAATAAAAAGAAACATTTTTAGTAAAAAAATTTATTAAATCACTTTTTGTTCTGAATTATGTTCATATTTGTATGTATAGTAGTGCAGAAATAAAATCATCACATCAAACACTGCTGCAACAAAACCTGGTGATTAACCATAGAGCTGAATAACGTTTGTTATAAGTGACGCACCACTGTAGTGAACTTGATGCAGATATCTGCGTCTGTCGACTGCGGTGGTCTCTTCCAGAAGTATCTGTAAGTGTTGCGACAGACTGTAGCATGTACAGTACCGTTCACAGGTTTACCGTACGTATATCTGTAAACAAGAACAAGATCATCATAACACCTCACATTCAGATTTCCAGCTCATGGGAGCATCTGATCACACCACACACTTGTTATAAACTGAGTATAAAATCCAACCCTCACACTCTTTTCTTTATACTCACTTCGCACATATTTTGATAGTGGCGGTCGTGTCCTGGATGGTAACAACTTTGGGAGCATCTACAATAACTTCAAACTTAGGAAGAACTAAAATAAAGAAATAAACACAATGTTAACCGACATGGCTAAATGTATCAAACATCAAGGTTCATTATGTCTTTCATCATCAACTTTCTCCTTAAATCACTTCATTTAACGACTTTAAACATTAATAACGTGAAAAATATCAAAGTCTCTGACCGTATTGATCCAGCTCGAAGTTCTGTTTATAGGTGACACCCTTATTGTTCCAGACAGTGATGATGTAAACTCCCACTGGAGACAGTGGGTTTGTGGGATAGGACAGGTCCACGATTCCACCGGTGGTGGAGACGTTTAACCACTGTCCAATACGGTTCCCATTTGGGTCCTAAATCATGCAAAAACAGTGAAATATAACAAATAAAACCAAATAAAATGTACATTTTTCAGTAAAAATGTTTTTTTTAAAAAAAGAAAGAAAACAATAAAAGAAGTTTGAAATGTTGCTCTGTACCTGAATCTCAATTGTTGGAAACTGAAGAAGAAACAAGAGCATTTTATAAACTTTTCAAAAACAATTGAGAGACTTTTATTTATGATGTGACACTTAATAATATGAAACTAATTCTTTTTCCTTATTAATAATTCTGTTACACAGTTACAATATCAGCTTTTAATACTGACATCATAAAACGTATGTGAAATAAAAAAGTACCACGTACCACATGAGTCATGGTGAGGAAACCAGGTTTCAAAGACACAACACGGAACCTGACTAAAAACAGAAAGTTAATAAATTACTCTTTTTATTATTCATTCATTCATTATCTCCCGCTTTATCCTCTATTAGGGTCGCGGTGGGGTTCCCCATGCCCATCCAGGGGAGAAAGTTTCGGGCGCTGGGCAGATAGACCCAGGACAGGACGCCAATCCATCGCTGGGCACAAACTCACTCACACAGACTCACTCTATATAGGGCAATTTGAACTCATTTGACTTGATCCATGTTTTTGGACTGTGGGAGGAAACCGGAGAACCCGGAGGAAACCCACGCGGACATGGGGAGAACATGGAAACTCCACCCAGATGGAGATTCGAACCGGGAATCCCTATTGCTGAGAGGAGAACATGCTAACCACTATGCCACTGTGCCGCCCTATTTTTATTATTTACAGGGGGAAAAAAGTTAAATTTCAATTTTCAACAGAATCCTTATAAAAGATACTAATTAAGTTTAAAACAGAACGTTTTTTGTAAAATGTGGTTTTATGACTTTATATTCTTAGGAGGATGTGGAGTCTGTGATTGCACTCATCTTTTTGGTCATAAGGTAAACTGGGGGAACCAGTAGGGGGCGTTACCTGTTTGACCAGGTTTATAGATGGGTTTGTCGGTCTGAATGATGACCATTTGATTTCGGGGCTTGATCAGGATCTTTGATGTCTTCTTCAGAGATGTTTTAGTTCCAGTGACCTCGACAACAACAGTTGCTACTGTATCGGTGCTCACATCAGGAACCTTTATAACAAAACAGGAACCAAACTTTATACATTACACTGTTTTATTACTTTTTCTTTATTAATGTGTGGTTTATGTTAAAAAGGTCATATTTTAGAGTAAAATAAGAATGAAATGATCAAATATCTGATCAGACCTGAAACTGGATGCATCTGTAGTACTCTGATTTCACAAAGTTGTCCACTACGAGGGTTTTGCGGGTCTTTTTGAACTCCAGTCTGATCCTCAGTTTGAGGTTGGGTTCCTGGGGTTTGATAGTCACACATAGTGTCTCAGTGGTGCCCCCTACAGGCTGGGAACACAAAGCCACCAGGTAAATCCTGAAAAAGAGGTGAAATCTTTAGTCAAATTATAAATCTGTATTAATAATGAATCTTTCTTTGCTGAGACTGTTGTTTATTATATGATTTGTATCAAACACATTTAAATTTCCTTTTAAAGTTGTCCTTTAAACGCACAAGAACGGCAGCTTTATTAATCAATTAAACCAATTTAAATAAATCAGATAGTAATTAATATGAATCAGAAATGACATTTACATAATTATAGTATTGTGCAAAAACACACACTCCTGCTTTAATCCCATGTTTAGATTAGAAGTTTGCGCCTCCTCTGTGTAAAGCTCATTTCATCATGTTTAATGTAAATCTTTACAATTTTTATTTTTTTAATTTAAAATATTGTAAAAAAATCTTATATTTAATGTGCTTTACAGATCACGTTATCATCTCTTTATTTCTTTATTTTAACTGAAGTTGACATTAAAAAAGACTTAAACACAGAACTCAAACAGGGAATCCCAAAAACTAAAGTGGAATAAAAAAATACAGATGAGAGGATTTTCCAAGCTGCTCAAAAATTTAGATTAATATTAAAATAAATTGAAAAAATGTAAAAGTACAATTCATAGAATTTAAGATTCAGACCTAAACATTTTTAAAATTTTATTTTAATGTTAGTAACTTTGAGCTGTTGAGAACACATTTTGATGAAAAACAAAAACTAATTTTTGTTGAGAGCCAAAACCTAAAAGAAAACTCATATTTAAACCTACATCATAAATACATCATAAATTAAAGACAATAACACATCAGAATAAAGGCTTTGAAGGCTCTTACGTCTCTGATTTGGTTTCAGCCGCAGTGTTCTGAAGCAGCAGCAGAACCACCGGAATCAAATTGAGGAGGTGCATTCTGGAATAGAATCAGACCAGAATACCCGATCCAAGAGCAGATCTGGTATTTAACATCTCCCAACCTGTCCTATTTGTTCATAACCAATGGGTGAGACTTCTGTTATGAGAACCTCCCACCCTCAAATCTTCTGCTGACCCTGAGCAACCTGCACCAGTCTACCACACAGTAACCGTATCACATTATTATGGTTACACTGATAAACCTTTAACCATCAGGACAGAAAAGGCATTTTAATACACACACACTTAACGACCTCAAGGATACGAGTAGCTGAGCATCGCTCTTTATTCCAAACGCTGAGGTATAAATGTTCATCTATATTCTCTTATGTGGCAATCTATATGATTTTGGACATCTAGTAAAGCTGGACACTAAGGTTAATTAAATGTTTTTTTTTTATTGTAACACTATAACACTCTACACAATAAATACTATTGATATTATATGATTCTTTTCTCATTTTAAATCTGTGCAGGACCCAAAACATTAACCTTTTTTTTTAAACTTTGTCTTTTTCCCAGCTAGTTTAAATCTGTTTTGTTGTTTTGGTTTTAATCTTTTAAACTGATGAGATGAGAAATAAACTTGTTAAATAAATAATGTTAAACTTACTGTGTTTATTACAAAACCATGATCATTACATAAGTGTGAAAGTAGAAACTTTTCATTAAAGCTGATGGATTTGGACCCCAACGTACAACAATGTGATAAATGTCAAACTTAAGTTCTGTCTAATGTGTTATCCCATCTCTATAACATAACATAAACTCTTTCTATAACATTGACCTTTAATCATATTACAAAAAATCAGGACCCTCACAGGATCTATCCTGAAGTATTTTATAAAAATCTTGTAACTATTAATAAGTGTTTAAATTAATTTTAAAATAAATACTCAGTTGAGTTTAATAAAGACTAAACACTGTGTTCAGTTTATCTGCAGTGACATTGAGAGCATGAGATATATATTAATAAATATTCCTGAGGTTATGAACAGTGAGTTCCAGTGTTTTGACTAACAGAGACGTTATTAGATTGTTTCATTAAATGACCTCCAGCTCGAGATTAACCAGCACTGAAGACCTAATGCTTTTCAAGTTTGCACAAGAAACAGTATCATTAATATTTTTGTCCATTAAGAAGTTTAACGGCGGCACGGTGGCTTAGTGGTTTAGCATGTTCTCCTCTCAGCGCTAGGGATTCCCGGTTCAAATCCCCATCTGGGTGGAGTTTACATGTTCTCCCCGTGTCTGCGTGGGTTTCCTCCGGGTTCTCCGGTTTCCTCCCACAGTCCAAAAGCATGGATCAAGTTAATTGAATTCTCAAAATTGCCCCATTTAGTGTGTGTGTGTGTGAGTGAGTGTGTGTCCAGCGATGGATTGGCGCCCTGTCCTGGGTCTGTCTGCCCAGCGCCCGGGACGTTCTCCCCTGGATGGGCATGGGGAACCCCACCGCGACCCTAATAGAGGATAAAGCAGGAGATAATGAATGAATGAATGAATGAATGAATGAAAGAAGTTTATCTGATTTCAGCTTTAGACATTTGACTTTTTTCCAAATAAACATTCATTATGTTTAAAAATTCTATTTTTTTGTGGAATTTATCTGAAGAAGTATCAGGCAGGTGGTAAATAACATGAGTAAGGTGATTGATGAAAGTTTCCTGAGTCTGAAGGTCATCCTGATCAGAGTGTTCTGTGTTGTTATGACTCTGCTTTATGTTGTCTTCAGAAAACCCTTGAGATTAACCGTTAGCACCAAATCATTTAATTATTATCATTTAGGACTCGGCAGCACGGTGGCTTAGTGGTTTAGCACGTTCGCCTATCAGCACTAGGGATTCCCGGTTCGAATCCCCATCTGAGTTTCCATGTTCTCCCTGTGTCTGCGTGGGTTTCCTCCCACAGTCCAAAAACATGGATCAAGTCAATCGAATTCTCCAAATTGCTCCATATAGAGTGTGTCTGTGTGAGTGAGTGTGTGCCCAGTGATAGATTGGCGCCCTGTCCTGGGTGTATCTGCCCAGCGCCCGAAACGTTCTCCCCTGGATGGGCATGGGGAACCCCCCCCCCATGATATAGGATATCCTAATATTGGAAAAAGCGGAAGATAATGAATGAAATGATGAATTTAGGACTCTAAAGGACTCTAAACTACTAAAGTTCCAGGTAATCTGTAAATGCAAAACCAAAAATAACTTGTATAAAGAGCCAAAAGCTCTGACTGGCTGTCGGTGCGAAGAACATGAAGTAAAGAATGTGAGCTGCAAAACTGTCTGAGTGCAGAAAATATTTATTTATCAAAGAAAACGTACAAAAATACTTTTATCTCAAAGGAGATTAGATGCTTATAGCTCCTTTTTACTACAAGACTTCCCATCTGAAGGTTATGAGTCCACATACTGCGAATTATTTATTGCTTATTATTAAAAATATTTAAGTTTATTGCAGCAGTTAAAGATCATCTAAGCAGAACATGAATGTTTTAATCACAAAACTGCTTTAACTGATTAAGAATCAATGATAATTAAAGCGTTAAGAACATTATATACATCCAGGAACATATCTGTTAATTTAGCAAAGTGTCTCGGGTTCCTCTGATCAGAAGTTAATTTAAAATCAGTTGACAGAAAACATCAGCATTTTAAATAAATAGAGGGCTTTCATTCAGGAAGCTGATCACTGCTAAAATCAGATAAAACTCTTTATAATTTAAAAAAAGAAGTTAAATCATTTTCAATTAAACCAATTAAATATTCTGATGCTGGGCATTTTACCAAACATCAGATTGTGCTGGTGAAATTTTTTTAGTTGTTAATAATCAGCTGTTCAGATGGAACTCTAATGATGATGGAGATGTTCTTGCAGATGTTAACATGGTGAGGTGTAGTCAGTGACAGCTTCAGCGACTGTAGAGGAGGAAATAAATATAGGAGTTAATGTGTTTAACATCACTAAAGATTTTTTCTCGAGGAAAATCCTTGTAATGTTTTTTTATAAACAGATGGGAGCTTACTGGTCTCGTAGTAGTCGTACACCTTCACCACAGCGGGTTGGAGGTTCTGTACAGCAACGCTCTGCTCGATCACCAGGGTGTAGGTCCGCTCAGCTCCCTGAATCACCTGTAATTTACAATATCACACAAAATAAAAACCTGTTTCATACACAGTGATGTTCAGATGTAGTCAGTGCAGCTGTAACACAGATTCAGATTATTCTGTAATTATGTGTGTTTTTATTTCAGGGAGGTGGGAAGTCTTTAAAAGACAGAACACTGCAGGTCAGTATGATAATTATTACAGGAGGATGTGGAAGGTGGTGTAGCATCAATTAATAATAAGCAGCGGAACAAGGAGGGTAATTATTTGTGTATGTTATGGTTATGTGTGTGTGTGAATTAACATAGTCTTATAGAAGTGAGATTAATAAATCTGATCTTACATTATCCAGATAGATGATGACATGTCCGTCATCCTGATCCACACGTTTCACATTTCCATCACTCGACTAAAAGAAAACACAAGAAACATCAATATATAAAGTCCAGGCCACACCCACTGATGTCTGCTGTCTCCGTTTAAACATCACCTGAGTCACTTTCAGCACAGAATCACTGACGAAGCTGAAGCCCGAGAGAAGCTTGAGGTCGATGACCATCATGTTGGTTCTTTTTCGGTTTCCATTAAATCTGCAATCATTCATAAATAAAAGAGAAAAAGGTTTAGGGGCGAATTTAGATTTAAACATAACACATATAAGTTCTATACTCTCATTTGTATGTATTATTGTGATTAAGTCAGCATTGGTAACAGATGTTGCAGTGATGACACAAACATGGATTCAGACTGTGGAATTAAAATAGAGCTTTCAGAAGTATCACAGACAGACACTAGGAGGATGTTAACTACCCCAAAATGACCTTTTTTACTTACCCCAAAGCAAATAAGTTATTACACTGAAGACAGTTATAACAGAAACAGCATTAAAGAATAAAAAATTAAAGAGACAGCAGAGACATCAGGCTCGACCTTTTATTCATTTATGCTTTTAGGACAGTAACTAACTACAGGGTGCTGACAGTAATGGTGTATTATAGTTATAATAAGTGTTTGAAGCTCATATTAAAACTTTACCTCACGGTTATGGTGACCTGCACAGTTGGATTCAGAATGCTGCAGTTTCCTTTTGTGCTGGCTGCAATGCTGAATGAAGAGTCGTCCTCAGGAGGAGGGATGTTGTAATTCAGTGTGAACTGAACATAAAAACCATAAAAGTTACTTATAGAACACTTCTACCACACACACACACACACAAATAAATCTAAAATAAGAACTAAAATTCTAACAAAGTAAATACTGTAAACTCAAGAACCTAAAGACCTTAAGTGTATTTGCAGGTTATTCAGTTTAAAAAGGTGCAGAAACTTTTTCAGATTTATAACCGTGGACACAGTTTGCACCTTACAGTTCACACCACTAGGGGGCCATTCGCTTTGTTCGCTCCCATTTACTCACTACCATTTGTTTATGTTTATTTTCCTGTCCATTCTCTTTTAATTACTCTGATTCTTTTTGAACACGTGCAATTTATGTTGGTTGTGTAGTTGCTGTTTTGCGTAACTGTATATATATATATATATATATATATATATATATATATATATATATATATATATATATATATATATATATAAAAACAAGAATAGACATGTTTTAAGTAAATGTAACTCTTTATTAAGCCTAACAGTAAATCCATTAGTGTGATGAGTTCTGTCCATATATAATGTTAAATAAATAATCAAATACAAATAATCTTAAATATTTAATATTCTATTAAAATAAGCTGCACTTGCACTGACGGTGCGTCAGAAAAAGTCAGTTTGTGGAGAGCGTGATGAATTTTTGCGTGTACGTGAGTTTGGGTCTGATTTAGCAACAGCGCCCTCTAACGTCACAGGATTTGATGGTCACAGAATTCGGTGTTATTCGGTGTTTGATTATTAATATAACATTTAGTGTTGATTCAGTGTTGATGTGTGTGACAGACATGTTTATTGAAAATACGGAACAAATCAACATTTATTTGCCAAATTCTGTATTTTTCGGGACGGTGGCAAACTCCAGTTGTTGCGTTTCACTGTAGACTTTATTTTGTTTGAATGACAAATACAACACGCAGTGCCACTGACCTGAACGTAAACACATCCGGTTCCCGTGGCTTTTACTTTGTAATTTCCTGTCACTTCCTGCAGCTCACTCTGCTGATACAGCAGTCTGTTGTTCTGAGTCACCATAAAGTCCTTCGTCTTGCCCAGTGGTGACGTCACGGTGACTGTCACGCTACCACTCGGACGGTAGGTGGCAGCACTGTACTTAGCCAGAGCCTCCAGAGCCACTACAGTGTCCTGATGACAGTGCGAACCAAACATTCTTAAAACTCACTTTTAAAAAAGCAGTAACATCTTAAGATGTTTATTAAATATTTAAAATAAGTATTTATTTATTTTTTTTTTTTTAGCATTTTTTTACCTGTGTAGACGCAAAACCTCCAAAAGCGTTCTGCTGCTTTGCCAGCCAGCGAATAATGCTGGACATGTAGCTTATACCATATCCAGGGACGATGGGTCCAGTGAGTAGAGTCAGAAGCACATAGGAGGTCATCTCCACCTCCAGAGAGTCCACGGTCCCAGAGGTCTCTCTGCTCCAGTGTCGCATGCCATCTGAGAGAGAGATCATTTAAGATACAGCAACCCATCTCAACAAGTAAAATTAATACCACAAACTTTTTGTCATATTATAAAATGGGTCGTTCCGCTCTTTAAATCTGATTGGCTTTACATTCGTATGAATGCGTGATATACAACACATTTTATTTTTAATGAACTGCATTTTGTAGTTTGGTTTGATTGTTGGAGAAACCAGAAATCTGTTACTCAGCGATCAGCGTTCACTTTAAAAACTGGACTGGATTATGTCACGGAAGACCTTATTATTAACGATTTGCTGTAAATAAACGCATTTCTTAATCAAAGCTTGTTTTTTATTATAGTGTGTTTGTAAGCAATAAGACACTCGAGGTTGTGTATTATTGTGAATAAATCACAGAAAAGAGGTGGAGCTGTACTCCACTACGCGTCGGGACTAATAACACCTCTTTATGGGATTTATTCTGAATAATGCCACGCCCTCTCGTACTGTATTGCTTTATTATGAAGATATAGCCATACATTTTCCATACCGCTCAAAAACCCAGAGAGAACTATGAGATTTAAATAAACATATATTCACACAGAGGTGGTAGTAGCAAACCTGAAACGATGGCCATTGAGTTTAGCCGAGTTATTAATGAGTTTCTACTGCTTTGATCTCCAGCAAGGCTGAAGGTGTAGGACAGAAGCGCCAGGGCGTAGGTGGAGGTCAGCTGAGAAGTTGCACTTCTTATACATTTCAGGCCTTTAGCGACGACAGGATCCTGTCAGACCAAAGCAATACACACATTATTGCATTAAAAAAAAACATCTCTGCTAATGTGTCATGAACAGTCCCGTGAAACCCGGAGATTTTATACATAAAGTTTACACACAGTGAGGTTGACTTCCAGCTCCAGCATTGCTGCTGTGATGTACGCCGTGAGAGTCACCTCATCATCCACTCCTCCCTGAGTTAAAGAAAGAGAGAGAGAGATTAATTATTTTATAATTTACCAGTGTTCAGTATACAGCTTGAAGACACCTGGCTATCAGATTCTATCTCCAACCTAATAGATTTGGTTTTGAGCAGGTTATAGACAGGATTACATCGGGTGACCAGACATTAAGTTTATGAGCTATGTCAAATATACACAAGAATTCCTCTGAGCCAGAGAGCTGTCACTATTGTGTTTATTAAATTACACTACAGGAGCCATTTACAGACATTTCTGAGGTCACACCTGGATGTAAGTGTCCACCTCAAACCCATCAAATCATATCATTTATGACCACACAGGATGCACTGAGGCACAAACATTTTAAAAACCACCACAAGGTCTCTTTCCAAACTGAAAGCCCGACATTTACGGCATGGATTTTTGCTGCATTTTGTTTGACGTATGGGATTGAGGTGCGGTCCAATCTGTCCAATTTTTTTTTATTAATTGTTTATTTATTCGGGCGGCACGGTGGCTTAGTGGTCAGCACATTCGCCTCTCAGCACTAGGGATTCCCGGTTCGAATCCCCATCTGGGTGGAGTTTCCATGTTCTCCCCGTGTCCGCGTGGGTTTCCTCCGGGTTCTCCGGTTTACTCCCACAGTCCAAAAACATGGATCAAGTCAATTGAATTCTTCAAATTGACCCCTATAGAGTGTGTATGTGTGAGTGAGTGTGTGCCCAGCGACAGATTGGCGCCCTGTCCTGGGTCTATCTGCGCAGCGCCCGAGACGTTCTCCCCTGGATGGGCATGGGGAACCCCCACCACGACCCTAATAGAGGATAAAGCGGGAGATAATGAATGAATGAATGTTTATTTATTCACCGTGGCTGAAACCTGTCGAATGATTTAGAGAATCTGAGTTCAGAGTGCACTCTGATCACGATTTAAACACGGGCAGAAGCGCTCGCATCTTTGCTAAAGTGGTGAATCAGTCACACGGTCGTGTCCTAACCTTCATGTCAGTGTGGAAGAGCTGTCCAACTGAAGCGAAACACCCGTTCTCCTGCTGCCTCTGGCCAAGCCAGGTTTTGGCCTGGCTTATGTAAATATCATCTATGAAGATGTAGCGTTTAGCACCGGCGAATGCTTTCATCACAAACGCCGTCAGCCTGAAAATAACAAGTAATCAGAGTTCTGAGGGGTTTGAGAGTAAGAACAGAGCAGAAAGCAGTACCCATCAGCATGGTTCATCTAACACTCCATTAACTCACTGTTACTACAGCCTGTACAATGGCTTAAACATTTCACATTTACATATCTGTGAGTGACAAAGTATGTAAACATCCAGAATTAGTATTTAATTAAAATTAAAGTGACAGTATTAATACTGTGTGGGGAAACTAACCCACAACGTTAAAGCTGCTCAATACAGAGGAATGAATTAAAAGTCCTCCAAGCCAACCGGAGGGATGAGCGGTTACCATTAATTAAGGTTGGTACGACAAGCTGCAGTTATTGCTGCTCCATATGTTTACCCTCCTAAATATATTATATTGCATTTTTTTTAAGAATCATTTATCAATTTGATCCCTCTGTCTCACCATGTGTTGCCGGATGCATCATTCATTCCAAACGCGCTGTAGGATCCATCGTTGTGTTTGAAGGTCAGTTCTCTTTGATATCCTGCACAGAGAATCAGACAAAGCACCAAACAAAACCAGTTAAGTGTAGAAATAAAAATCCCTAAATCTCCCTGTGTCCATTTCTTCGGGGTTCTCCAGTTTCCTCCCACAGTGCAAAAACATGGATTCAAGGTCAACTGAATGCTCTAAATTGCCCCATATAGTGTATGTCTATGTGAGTGTCTGTGTGAGTAAGTGTGCCCAGCGATAAATTGGCACTCTGTCCTGATTGTATATGCTCAGCGCCTGAAACGCTCTCCCCTAGATGAGCATGAAGACCCCCCCCACACACGACCCTAGTAAGATAATAAATAAATGAATTTGTTATTTTACAGATTTAAAAAGTTGCATTGATTAGGTCAATGATCAACATACATTCGAATCTCGTTGTTTACTCGTCGTGTTACTTACACATCTCTTTATCCTTTCATTGTGATTTAGGTTTAGCTTTTGATTTTGTTGTCAATCATTTGTGTGTTTAGGGTTTTTGGTTTTCATTTGACCTTTTGTGTTTTTAATGGATTTATTTTTCATTGTTTTATTTTTACAGCTTCTGTGGTTCTGGTTTCCTGTTAATTTCATATTAAACAGACAGTAAGATTCTGAATTAACCAGCACTCACCACTAATGAGGAAGGTCTCCGCTTTGCTCCTAATTGCATCGGTGAGCTGACCGCTGCTCTCCAGGTACTGCAGGATGTAGATGTTGGGGGCGAACAGCAGCATGTTCTGCTCTCCGCAGCCATACGGCATCTGCAGGAGACTCGCTAGATTGTTTAGGGCTCGTCCCATTATATCACCTGAGAAAAAAAAATTATTTAACTTTTTTTTTTTTTTTAACTATTTTAGGCTGGAAGCTGTGACACATGGATATTAAAAGATGAAGTCTCACCCAGCACGGAGACCGAGGCCGTGACAGAACCCACCACGTACAGCTCGGGAAGGCTCAGCGAAACAGACACCTCGACTGGGCTACCTAACAGAACAAGACCAGAGCAAAAACAAAAAAAAACAAAACTAAAAAAGCAGCAGCAGTCTGGTTATTAGCTCTAAAAAATTAACTCCTCAGGATGTTTGAGATCTTGTATTATTCTTTTACAACAACACCTTGATCATCGCTCAGAGAAACATGTTAAATAAATCATTCATTACTGATGGTGATTTAAACCAAAAAGAGTTAAAGGAATAAACAATGTGAGTGAAGCTCTGACCTGATGAACAGATGAGCTCGTTGTAGCTTATACTCTGTTTGGTTCCTTCAGCCTGAAAGCATTAGGTATCAATTACACCCCAATTATTATAAAAATATAACAAAACCATAAGTAAATTTGGTCAGATAGCAGATGCTTGTATCCAAATATCCTAAACTGGTTTGAGTAAGAACACAGTCAGAGCACAGGGTTGGTACAGCACCTCTGGAGCAATAAGGGTTAAGGGTCCTGCTCAATGACCCACAATGGCAACTTCAGTGAACCTGGGACTTGAACCCACAACCTTCAGATTGGGTTAACTAAATTAACAGCCTTCAAATTCGACATAAACAAAATAAAATAATCTGGATTCACCTGCACCAGCAGTGTGTTAATGACCGTATCAACGCGTCCTTTCTGAGGAACTGTGACGGCGTTACGACCGCACATAGTCCATGACTGCACTGCCTCTGCCGTCACGTTAACGGACGCCTCCCCTAGAATCACAAAGCAATCAGTCTGCAATCAATAAATCAGAGTGATTTAAAAAATAAAAAAAAACAGATGGATCATTTCAAATAAAATGTTGCCTGTGTGCGGCACAGTGGCTTAGTGGTTTAGCACGTTCTCCCCTCGGCGCTAGGGTTTCCCGGTTCAATCCCCATCTGGGTAGAGTTTCCATGTTCTCCCCGTGTCTGCTTGGGTTTCCTCCGGGTTCTCCAGTTTCCTCCCATAGTCCAAAAACATGGATCAAGTCAATTGAGTTCTCCAAATTGCCCCATATAGTGTGTGTCTGTGTGTGTGTGTTTGTGCCCAGCGATGGATTGGCGCCCTGTCCTGGGTCTATCTGCCCAGCGCCCGAGATGTTCTCCCCTGGATGGGCATGGGGAACCCCACCGTGACCCTAATAGGGGATAGAGGAAGATAAAAATACAAATACAGATGAAACCCATTCTTACCAATGACTTTTCCCGTGACGATCCAGGAGAAGGTGTAGCTCTGATCAGCACACAGACAGGTGGAGTACCTGCAGCCTCTACAGGGCTGAGAGGTAAACAGCAGAGATGGAGCCAAGACCACATTGACCTGTTACAAACACACACACACACACACACATCTTTTAACAACAAACTTTATTAATGCATTAAAACTGAATTTCTAGTTGACGAGTAAAATCGTTTAACTAATTTTCTAATTGAACAATGTTACTTTTGTTGAATTTTTTATATTGCTGATGGATGTAATAAGTAAAGCTGTTTAATGTTAAAACAACTCAATTATATTTTATAATTATAAATAAATTCATTCTGGAACGTTAATAAAATTGAAGACATGGACATTCTGTCGACCGCACTGGATGATAATTAGATTTAAAGTGACTGAACAAGTCCTAATTCAGGTCACATTGCAGCATTCCTGCTCTTTGTCTGCCTTGGTACAGATGATTTCCTGTGACCTTTTTTGTTATAAATATGAAATGTGTCTTACTGGATAAACTATGATTGATGTCTGACTGGATTAACACGATTAAACGGGACGAGTCTACGCACCGCCATGCAGCCCTGGAGGTAGTTGAAGACGGTGGCTTTGAGGGTAAACGTTTCGGTTCTGATGACCGAGCTTGGTAAGGTCAAGCTCACAAAGAAGGGCTGGAAAGCTGTAAGTTGAACTGTGGGGGCCACCCCAAAGCCAAACGCAGAGGTACAAAACGCCCCGGCTACCCATGTAGTGATGGTGTCCGGCACCATTTCATCAACGGCCATCATTCCAGAATCTCTGCAGAGGATACAATACATCAGTCTCAGCCAATCAGAAGACCTTAATAAATCCAAACTGAAATACCAACCCGACTGGAACCAGATCCCAAATCCAGGTCTCTGGGAAGAATTTGCGCACCGTCGTCACAGGTGCAGAATCGGAACTAAGACTTATATCAGCTTCTTTAGGAACACCTTCAGCAACAGCCATGTCCATTAAAAGACCTGAGGAGAGAAAATGCCCTTTTAATTGAATAATACAGTGCGATTAATTACGTGAAAGTTAATAATAAAATTAAAAAATAAACAAATTAGATCCTTTATGAACCTGGCTCACGACGAAAATTAAAAAAAGGACCATAATAGCAATTCATGGGTTTCTTTATATCAGCGTTGGTAAGGATCTTCATGGACATAGTCTAAAAAATCAAGATATATAAAAATAATTAGAGGCCAAAATCGACAACATCTTTAATTATTAAATCACCTGCTGTTTACGGCTACTGTTTTTACAGAGTTTTATTTTTAATTGTTTCATTTTCATGGCAATTACATGTGTTGTTGGAAATTATTGAAGTGAACCGAAACTGAAAACTAAAATAATCCAAGGTAAACATTAATAACATCTTCAAACATTTAATTAAATATAAATTAATTTAATCAACTGAAAACAATTAAACTTGTAATCATTTTAATAAATATATCTGTGTTTACATTCTGGTTAAATAAAAGTTTAAAATAACATTATTTAAGTTACAATTGGTAAAATATAACCTTTAAAGCAAAATAGTTTTTTTGTCAGAATTGATCTGGTAATAGAACATTATGTTTATTAATGATGCTCAGACTTAAGAATCTAATGATTCTTACTTTAAAAACACTGTAGACGTCACTTTGACCACCATAAGGAAAAAAGAACCTGGCTGCGCGGGTTCTGGGCATAAAAATGGGCCCTGGGCCCGGATCGCTGAGAGGGTTGTCCACACAGTATGTATTCTCATCGTCGATGTTGTATGGATATCCTGACAACGTCTGCACAGGCAGTAAACTGAAAACCTAGAATAATAAAACAGATTGAGCACCAGAGATGACCCGTGACTGATCAATAACGTGTAATAAATGACGGAAAGCCATTTGTCTGTACTGTATTAAATCAATCATAAACATACCGCCTCAGCGTTCAGCTCTTTCTCTGGTTGCAGCAGCAGCAGACTCTGATCGATGGCTCTCACTGAACACAGCGAGCCTGGCTGAGCCTTCAAAGTCAGTTTCGTCTTTCCTGCAGGAAGTTCTTGCGCTGATGAGAAGTTCAAAGCCACCTGACCAAATCCAGGGAAAAAGATTTATTAAAATCATTCCCATGAGTGCTGGGACAGGCCAGAACCCATTAAGGATGGACAGCTTGGAAATTCATGGAATTATTAATTATATAACGAATCACTGACCTTGTTGGGTAAACAGAGCTCGATGGGGAAGTCCATGCTGTCGGCTAAAGCCTCCCCGGTGGGCAGAATAGTGTAAAGCAGCACCTGAGCGAAGGGGGTCAGTGTCTTCACACTGTTTAGCGTCAGCGTCAGAGTTCCACGATTTTCTGTTTAAAAAAAATAACAGTCTAGAACCTCAGAAAGAGCCTGAACACACTGATCATATTATACACATTTAAATTGTTGTAGAACAATGACTTTGAAACTCTATTGTACCAGTTACCTCTTCTGGCATTGACATAAATGGTGAGACGTCCCTGCTGAACCACCCTGCCTTTGGACATCACCTGCACACACACACAACATATATAAAACTAAATTCATATTCATTTGGCACAGCTATACACCAAATCCCCTTTTTAAAGTGATTCACAAAGGTTTGGTACTGACAGGTATAGGTGCACTGCTACATTACACCCCCAATGGCTTTAACCATTTTTACCTCTAATTTACCCTTCAGATGTGAAAGGAAACGACACTTTGATATTTCCACATATTCTTTAATCTGTGCATCTCTTTGTGTAATGAAGACACATCAGATAAAAAAAAAACAACACAACCAACCATCAGTACAAAAAATACAAATACATGAATGGTACCATGTAGAAGACGGGTAGCGTCTGCTGACTGGGTCTAAGTGTGGAAGCTTGGATGAGGAACCTTCCGGTCACTGTGGCATCTTTCTCACAGCTGAACGAATGGTCGGAAGAAACCAGTGTTAGGAAACTGTTGCTGTTGGAGATGAACGGCTGAAGCCAGAGGTAAGCTTGGGGAATGCTGGGTGTGCGCACGTTGAAATCGAACGAAGGCTGCTCCTCAGACTTGTAATAACGAGCCTGATTTAATACAAAAAAAAAAACACAGTTCAATTAAATACATCACAAACAAACTCGCAAAAACATCAGTTTATTACAACAGATACAACAGTTTATTACTATCAGAGCTGAATTTAGACCGGACGTACCTGCAGTGTGACAGACGAGTTACCCCACAGCAGAGTGTCCAGAGAGAACTTTGCAATTCCATTATTATCTGTAGTGAGTGTCATTTCTAAAGGTGCATTTTCCCCATAGGTGATTTTCAGATACAACAGTGTGTTTATGAGAGGAGAGGAGTTTTGATTTTGAACTGCTTTAACCTGCAAAACAGAAAAATTTCACAACTATTTTAAGAAACCTGCAGGTTTTAGAAACGGGGTGATGGAGATGTGATGTCAAGTGGATCAGACACATTTATCAGACACGTCTACGTTTACAGGTTAATCCCAGGTTATTGAAAGTTTGGTCTGTTATTGGGATTCTGACTGATGCTTCATCAAACCCAGCATTTTACAACATTTAACATTAACCACCCTAATGAATTCTAAAAGTTATGAACTAAACATTTAGACAGAAGATAATTCATTGGAGCTTAAATTCTGATGTGATCAAATGTAATAAAAATATTTAGTCAATTATTAAAAATATAAATCAGTTCTGTGATTACCGCTCCATCAAAGTTCATGCCGACTTTATAAACTGAAGGTGAATTCTCAAATGACAGCATGATGAGCTCAGATGATATAAACACGGAGCTGGAACCACTGAGGAGTATACCTACACACACACACACACACACACACACACACACAAAACACAGACAATAGAAATCAATTAGTAAAAATTTATATAGCTAAAATTCATTAGTGCTGCGTGGTTTATAGCATTTTTGGCTCAAACTACACAAAAGTAATAAACTACTAGTTTTAACAGAGAGGTTTTCAAAACATACTCGCAGTTTAATATCTTTTAATTGGTCTGTTTTTCTCTTTTATATTATTAAACAACAATCAAACCTGTACAAATTCATGTAAACCTGAATTACAATCATAATCTTATGTACATGATAATTTTTTTTAAAAAAGAGAAGATTTTAGCTTTCAGAAAATAGTATTCATGCTTTTTTGAAACTGAATTAACGGTTCGGAATAAATGTATTTGTAAAAATATAATTGAAGGACTTTTCAAAGATGCCAGAAGGTGGAAGTAAAATTATAGTAAATAAATTTAAAAATGCTGGACACTCAGAGGATGTCTCTCACTGAGACCTGGTCCTCACGAGTTTCTTTGACACTGTCAGCTGAGGGTTTGAGACATTTAACTATTGTACTTAGAACATTTTTGTAACTTTATTAGTTAAATACTTATATTGTGAATTCCAAATCTCCAGTTTAACTTTTTTAATTCCTCTACATGTTCTTTATTATAACCCTCGCTACCTCCTCTCGCTCATTCTACCCCTGTTCGTTTATAATTGTGAGAAGGGTCTTGCCTGTAGCAAATTCTTCTACATCACAGTTGACCTGAATTATATCCTCATAGTTTGTCTTAGTTAAAGAGAATTGTGTCAGATCCAACACATAAGAGACGCAGCCTGTCCCATCAGTCTGAAAAAAAAAGACATGCCAATAAAACCATTATTAACTGAAGCTATTTACTGAAATATTTAATAAGTCAACTAATGCAGTGGTTTATTAATAACATATCATCATAAAAAACATTTCATTTATCTAACACAGTAAAAACAATACGCCTTCCAAAATAATTTGCCTAATAAGATTTAAACAAATTTTTTAATTTTTGTCTATTTAAAAGATCATGATGAGGAATTTTCATTAAAGGTTCTGCAATGAAGTATTATTCTTAATAAACAATACCAAGCATATCTTTATTTATCTTAGTGGAAAGTTTATACAAAGGCCTTTTCCTGATCCTGTAAACCTGCGTGTTTGCACAAATAATTTTCCAAATGCTTTAAAGTTTACAGAATTTACTGAGGAGAAGCTTCAGTTATCTTAACCCCACTATATATGGGGTTAAGATAAATGAACATATGTGACGCGGTGTCAGTTGAACGCAAACTCTGAGTGCACACAGATACTAAAATGTGAAGGCTGAGAAAATTCTGTTAAATTGAACAAAATAAAGCGTTTAGTGAATAACTAACCGTTTGAGTGAATTTAATGCAGATGTCTGTGTCCGGTGTGTCACCGAGCCACTGGTATTTCTTACGGCACACTGAAGTCTTTACAGAGCCGTTCACAGGTTTACCGTACGTATATCTACAAATACAAAAGTACAATATGAATAACACACAATATATACTATTACAGCTTCATGTTTTCCAGTAAACAAGCAGAAAAAAAGCTGAAACCTTATGGAATATGAAGGACATTACACTGTGTACTGTGTATGGTGAACATTGTGTATAAAGTACATAATACATTGTGTATATAATATATTGTATTGTATAGATTATATATATATATATATATATATATATATATATATATATATATTGTACATTATTTTACTCTTCATTCTTACTTTGCACATATATTCAAGGTTGCGGACGTGTCCATGATGGTAACGACATCAGGAAGCTTCACAATCACTTCAAACTTTGGTAGAACTAACATACAGAAAAACCATGTTAATAGCTGAGAGAGAGAAAGAGAGAGAGAGAGGTAAAAAGTTAAATTAATGGTTCTAACCATAGTCCTTCAGCTCAAAGGTTTGTGTGAAGAGATCATTTTTTTGATTCCATGCATTAATGACATAAAATCCAAGTGGAGACTCTGAGTTTGTGGGGTAAAGCAGATCTATGAGACCTCTTGAGGTGGAGGTGTTCAACCACTGACCAATACGGTTCCCATTCGAATCCTAAAATAAAGGTATTAACAATGTACATAAAACGCATCACAAAAAATGATGAAAATGTAAAGACTTACTATTAATAATAATATATCACTTTACCTGTAGTTCTATTGTAGGGAACTGGAACAGAAATATAAATTATTGATATATTATTGTGTAATTCTCATAGCTTATCGAAAAACGTACTGATTCATGAAATACACACCATCATTTACATTTATGTTAAAAACAAAACCCTGGACCCATGAGAAAGACTTTATACCCAATTAAGCCTATAATAAATTACTTATTTTGAGGTTGTTTAATTTAAACAGTGTATAAAATACTAAAATAATGACCCACCACTTGATCGAAGGTGAGGAAACTTGTAAATAGAGACGCTATGCGGAACTTGACTGTGAAGAAATAAAAACATTAACTTTATTAAAACACATCAAATAAAAAAGCTGAACGTTTTAATCACAACTTTAAACTCAACTCTAGGTCCATTAAAATTTAAACTGGCCAAAGAAGCAGATTCCCTGCCTTTGTAATGTTATCTCCGTTCGGACAGAAAAAAAGTACAAACTAGTAAACAAACCAAACAAAAGTATAAGTTTAAGTTTAATTAAAAACAAAAAAAAAGTCTCATTACATATTTTACCACTAGATGGCAGTAATAAGACATTTAAAATCCACACGAGCCATCAATTCTGTGTCGTGATTTGATGTAGAATATGACGCATTTTAGTTTATAAAGTGTTAAAACATTGTTGTTTTGTTTATGAACTGCACGTTTCTACAAACGGATCGTGTAAAGATGAATTAAAGGATAAAAATAAAAATGAAGAAAATAATCAGCCACTAGATGGGGGTAAAGAGACGCTTAGAATGAATGAGTTACCATCCACCGGTTAACAGTAGTGTAGCAGGTAGCCTGCCATAAAAGTGATGGGATAGGCTTCAGTACCACCGTGATTAAATAGAGTATATATATCAGGAGAGGAATTTTAAATAAATTTAAATAAATTTTACAGAAAAATCAGATATGATTCTGTAAAGAAAATTCATAATTACTTAAACTCACCATAAATAATTTTTTTATTTTTATTTATACATTTACACACTGATTCTTTTATGCTAAGCTGTACCTTAAAATGTCTACATGATGTACAGAATGTGTATTACGTGTGACCCAACACTTTGGTTTAAATGGTACTTTAAAAAAAAAAAAACACTAAAAAACAGAATAATATTTTTTTAAGCTGAAATTTGAGCTGAAGGTTCTTCTTTAAAACTGGTTTATCGGGTGTGAAATCTCATTCCTTTGCTTATTTTGGAAAGTCTAAAATTTTAATATTTTAGAAATCTGATGAAACATTCGGTTTAGAGTTACGGAGGAGGTGCAGTGATACGGAGGGATCATTGGGGTCTGTATACCTGTTTGTCCGGGTTTGTAGATGGGTTTATCAGTCTGCAGGATGACCAACTGACTTCCAGGTTTGATGAGGATCTTTGATGTCTTATTAAAATTTGTTTTTGGGCCACCGATCAGAACAACAACTGAAGCCTCGGTTTCTGCGCTCACTTCAGGGACCTTCAGGAAAACAAACAGGAACTTTTACATTACTTGCAATACATATTATATAAATTAGAGAGTTTGGATTTTGCATGTTCTCCCTATGTCTATGACACCTTGTCAACTGATGTTTTAACTGGTACTGAACTAGACTTTCATACATTTTGCTGTTCTACCCAAAACCGGCTAGAACAGCAGATGAAATGAAGTCCTGAACGATGCAGATGATTTAATTTCATAACTAAATAAATATTTATATCCACATTAATACAGGGTTTTAATCAACAAGTCAGTGCAGAAAGCTTTTTAAGTAAAAAAAACAAAGTATTTGTAAATAAAGAAATAAAACAACTAATTATATAGTTTGTAAAAGCCTTGCTTTGTAATTTTTACAATTTCAAATGATTGCTTTTTTAATGTAAAAGTCTCTGATCATTTGGGCATATGATACAGATTTAGGAGAGATGTGTTGCACTTCAGACCTGAAACTGTTTGCACTGGTAATAATCCATATTTATGAACTTCTCATTCAGGAGGTTCTGTTTGGTGGAACCAAACTCCAGATTGACAGACAGAGAGAAAATTGGTCGCAGGAGATTGACGTGAACACATAGTGTCTCAGTGGAGCCCCCTACAGGCTGAGAGTTCAAAGTCACCAGATAAATCCTGAAACAAAACATTATTTTTTAATTTAAATCAATCAGCATCCTCGTTAATTAATGAAGCACAGTCACTTCCACATGTTTAATTAAATAGTACAGTTCAATGTAAATTATCTTCATTTCATTCAACATTTACTTCTCCACTTCTGTTTAATAATTATAATTTAGATTTATCAGATATTAGATTAATAAATAACTGACGCATGTTTACACTAAAGGGAACGATGCATCAGGAGGGTCTTACGTGTCATTGGCGAGTTTTTGAGCCGCAGCGATGTGGAGGAGCAGAAGAACTGCAGGAATCCCACCGAGGACATTCATCCTGGAACACATTCAGACCAGAATATTTGATCTGAGAACAGTTCTGGTGTTTAATAACCTTCACCCTGTCCAAGTACTCCACCCACACGATGTCATTATATTGTAAGCTGTTGCTGAGTAAGAGCCCCACCCAGTTGAGTTCCTCGACTGCCCTTGATCTGCATCCTCCCTCATCAGCCACACGTCATCACTATAGATTTATTTAATTTAGTCTAACTTAAAATTTTAATCTTGATTGCCAACCACACCCTGAAGTTTAACATCAGTCATGATGGCATGCCAGTTAAATAGCCAGTAATTCCATGTGATACAGATATAAATATAAATAGCCAATAATTCCCACAGAGATCCTCCAAAATCTAGAGGAAAACCTATAACAATGCAGACTGTTAACAGCACTAAGGTGACTCTATGAGATTAGTTAACTGTATCATGGTATTGAAATACAGGTGTGATAAGTGTTCAGGTCCTTCACACGTAGCTCTTCTTTATCAGAGCTTTAACATCATCCTCGTTCACTCTGATGCTCTTCTAGACGTCTGTCTACAGTCTATCTGCCATGACATTGAGCAGAACTGATATTAAATATTAAATATAAATAACTTATGCACATTGTGTTCCACTGCTGTTGAGACTAACACTGGTGACCTTGGAAACAGTGGAACTCATATGAGACAAGTCACTTCAGTAGAATTGATGCACTGTGCTAATCGCTCCTAACCCAGATCACTGGTTTAAACATTAAATGTTAAGTAGAAATGTTTGGGACTATTTAATTTTCCTTATTTCTACATTCATACATAATTTTGTGAGTACAAAAAAAGTTCAAACCATGTTTTGAAGCTTTACTCTGAGGTTGAGCTGATGTTAAACATCGCTGCATATTAATGGTCCTGTATGAAACTAGAAGAGCTGAAGCATAATAGTGAAGAAACCTTTTTAATTTATATATTCGTCTTTATCTGATTGTGTATTTAAACAAGTGTCATTTTTTTAAATCCCTGTGGTACAACTTAAAGTGCAGCATTCATGAAAGTAAACAGGATTTAATGAGGCAGGTCAGAAAGATCTGTTATTATCAATTAATTTATTCTTCCACTTAATCCTCAGTTTCAGGCGCTGGGCAGATACACCCAGAACAGGCCAATCTATCACTGTTATTATTAATTATTATTATTAAATATATGCGTAAATAGTGCATTATACAGGCAATCATTTTTTAACCAGTGCTGATAATGAGTGTGTGTAAGGGTTTGTGTTAATTCGTTCTGAGGTGTGTATGGGTGTGTATTGATGTGCATAGGCGTGTATTGGTGTTTGTACTGTATATGATTGTGGAAATCGTTTGTATGTGTGTGTGTGTTTTATGCTTGTTTTCTCTTGTAATATCTGACCAAAATCAAAAAGAAAGCGGCAAAACCTATTCCTTCTGACACACCACACCATGTAGACCACACCACTATTATCACATCAGCCAGAAGCAGAACCAATCAGAGCATCACATACTGTGTTTCATTGCAGGTGCAGGACAGTGTAGTTAAATTCAATTAAAGATAGATATCTAATTAGTTTAATATCTGATCCAGACAATCTGAGGACAGTTTATATGATTTAAGGGACATCAGCATCACCTGAGTGTCACGCTGTGTGTACAGTATATTGACTGTGTTCTCCGGGTTGCCTTCACTGTGTGAAAAAGAAACTTTCCCTAAAAAATGTTTCAAAATGTGACCCATCCCTTCAGACATTAAAATAATTTTGTAAATTATAGCAATTAAATGGCTTATTTTTGTGGAACATGTCACCGTGGGGTGTGGCAGAATACTAATCATCCTTTATGTTTACACACGAGTGCAAATTGTTCAACAGATCAAGAGAAGATCAAAGAAAATAAATAACTTTTAAAAAACGGGTCAATAGATCATTAAATTTTTTTGAATAATTATCAATCACTAATTAACAGCTGTGAGGTGTGTGTGGGGGTTTGCACCAGCAGCCAGTCGGCTGGAGAATCAGAATCAGGTAAAAAAGACAAAAGACTGAACTTGTTGAGAAACAGAGAACAGGTTGAGAAACTTTTTTCACACACACACACACACACACACACACATCACATGAATGTTACCTGAGCCTGTATCCTTTTTTTGTGTGCATCAGTCTTCAGGTAATGTCGTTGCAGTTTACATGGAAGATATTTGTTCTCCTGTTTCTCAAAATTGATCTTTAGGTGTTTGATTCTATTGGGATTTTTAATTGGGGTGATGGAATTACATAAAACACCAACGCTGACGGAGGGCAAACATTAAAGTGACTAAAAGAGAAGCGTCCTCATACTTATGTCCTCATATTGATTTATGTATAATTCTTTGTGCAGCAGCCTGAGCTTGAATAACAGAGGAGCAGGAGTTATTGAGGACAGAGGAGCAGGAGAATTATAGAGGAGCAGGAGTTATTGAGGACAGAGGAGCAGGAGAATTATAGAGGAGCAGGAGTTATTGGGAGTGAATTTGTATTGATCTATTGACTGTTCATTTGTTTTTGATATCATGACATTTTATTTTGGTATTCAGGGCTCATTAATTGCCCGGGTGTGTAAACCAACTCACACCTCAGTGTTATATGAATTTTAATTTATGAAAGTAGAACATGATTTAGTTCCTGAAGATCAGGACTGATCAGGTTCTTTCAGATACTCAGGATCCTCATGAAAAGAAAACACGTTCATCTGATCAACAGAAGAGTCATTAGATGTTTCTGAGTAATTAAGTTTAGTCTTATGTTATCTATTTATTCAAATATAAACACTAAAATCTGAAACAAGGCTGTAAGCTGATTTATAAAACAATGCAGTAGATATGAGGTGAACGTAACCTCAAAAGAATTTTCACGTTTCCTCATGTTCAGTTTGATTTAATCCCTTAACTGAAGGTCAGTAAAGTTAACGTGACATATTTCCAGCTTTTTGGACAGAGAATCTGTGTTTTCAACTCTGTTCATCTTAAAAGTCACCCATTTGTCCTTCAGGGGTATAAAATAAATATTTTTACAATTTTATTGTTCCATATGTCCTGGTTTTAATCTGTTAATTGCGTGTGTAAGTCTGAAAGTATATGTAAATATAAATATTCTTTTTTATATACTTTATCTATTAACTCTGCTCTCTATTAATATAAACAAACTCTCACTATCAGCTGGAACAAAGAAACAGGACTTTCATAGCAAATATACAAAGTACTGAATAAATAAAATAGGAAATCATTTGACTTCAAATAAAGGAAACCATTAAGGATGAAAGAAAAGCAAAATGATTTAATAGTTACTGAGGTTTTATTGATTGTTGGTTAAATAGAATTGATGGTAAATGTCCTCCTAAACCGTTCTTTATGAAGTGACCTGATTTAGTGTCTCTGATTTATTTAAATCAGCTTTCCTCAGTCTTGTTCCACAGATGAAGCTGAACTCAAGCTGAAGCTACAAAGCTCACGTATTTCTGTGCAAACCTTCTTCACATCATTTGTTCACCAGAAAGCAACAGTAACTGCACCCTGACCTGATGTACCACGAGTACAAGGACCGAAAAGAATCATTATGCTAAATGATTACATTGAATTACACTAATTTATTGTAGAACATAAATAGTGCACACTTGCACGCAAGATTGGATTTTATACCCGTGAGCTTTTTGACATTGATTTGATGCCATTATCGAGGCCCTGAACCTGATGGAGAAAACCAAGGGCATTAGTGGAAAGATAAAACTCCAAGAACAGCATAGTAAAAATAACCTTGAGAAAACTAAGACCGGACCGGCGACCCGTTCTCTTCGGCTGGTCTCAAAGCTAGATCGTTTTGAAAATGTTGACCAGTTGCATTGATTTCTCAATAATCAATCACTTCATTATGTTTTAATTGAATTTTTCCTCGAGTTAGGAAGCACATTCTCTTGGAGAAAAACCTGAAAACAACCATTTTCGTTCAGAGTCTTTCTATGAATGATACTTGTGTGCAATACCGCCCTCTATCGATCACTTCTAGTTTAAACAGTTGGGAGCTGTAGCGGCTGATGCTAAAATAATTGAGGGGGGGGGGCGCAAGGACAAGTCAAAAACAAATCTTTAAAAATTGTTGTCATTAAAAACCATGGATCAACCAAGAAAGAGGACGTTTTCTCCCGTGTGGGATCATTTTGATCTCATCACTGAGAATAAGGTCAATGATTATTCAGGTCTTGTTTTCACTGTTGATATTTCTGGGTCATTCTAACTGATTTATGAGGGATATTTTATTTTTCCTCAGCTGATCATGGACGTCATGGAGAGGTACAGAGGTACATGTCCGAGGCGAACACACCAAGATCACAGGATCCATTAGAATATTGGAAAACGCAAAGACTTCATTACCCAGCTTTATATAAACTAGCAATGAAATATCTACAGTATGTACGCCGTCATCTTAGTGGTTTAAGCATGTTCTCCTCTCAGCGCTGGGGATTCCCGGTTCAAATTCCCATCTGGGTGGAGTTTCCATGTTCTACCCGTGTCCGTGTGGGTTTCCTCCGTGTTTTCCGGTTTCCGAGTCAATTGAGTTCTCCAAATTGCCCCATATAGAGTGTGTGTGTGTGAGTGAGTGTGGGCCCAGCGATGGATTGGCGCCCTGTCCTGGGTGTATCTGCCCAGCGCCCGAAACATTCTCCCCTGGATGGACATGGGGAACCCCCCCCCCCACCCTAATAGAGTATAAAGCGGAAGATAATATGGATGAATGTACGCCGTCATATCAGTGCCATGTGAAAGGCTCTTCTTAGAAGCAGGAGAAACAGTGCTGTAAATAAACGGCACAATCGCCTCAATCAGCCCAAATATTTTAAATCAGCTGATGGGGGGGGGGTTCCCCATGCCCATCCAGGGGAGAACGTTTCGGGCGCTGGGCGGACACACCCAGGACAGGACGCCAATCCATCGCTGGACACTCACTCACTCACACAAACACACTCTATAGGGGGCAATTTGGAGAACTCAATTGACTTGATCCATGTTTTTTGGACTGTGGGAGGAAACCGGAGAACCCGGAGGAAACCCACGCGGACACGGGGAGAACATGCAAACTCCACCCAGAGTGGGATTTGAACCGGGAATCCCTAGCGCTGAGAGGAGAACATGCTAAACCACTAAGCCACCGTGCCGCCCCGGTGTCGACACAGTTTGGGGTAATGTGCCACACACACAATGAGGCCTCATCTGTCCATCACTAACATTGCTGTTAAAGTCAGTCCTCTCTGTGATCAGTTTAATGACATGGCGCTTTGTGCGGGACACTCACGCAATTTCCACGCGTCCCGCAATGTTATTGAAAATCACTGCAGTTTTAAAATGCGTGTTTTATGATCTGCCATTGGACGGCTGTGTTGTCCGTTATCGGGGGAGAGGCGGGCTGTTTGAATGTCAACCAATCGGAAACGCGGAGGCATCTAACGACAACATGGCAACGCATTCAGTCTGTCCTGATCACTTACCTGCCGCTGTATTTGTAAATTGGGTCGATCCGGTTCGAGCTCCTTTATCCTGTTTTCTCTTCATTAAACGCGTTTTGTAAAAACATATTAATTTTGTAAAAAATAAAACTGAACTTTCTTTCATTTTCATGCGACTCCTTTGCAAACGTTCAGAGTGATTCGAACTAATGGCACCTGAGTTAATGAGTCGATTCGGGGAATTGTCCAATCACACGAGGCCCAAATAAAATTAACCAATAGTAACACACTACCAATAGTGACGCAGTAGAAAGGGTGTGTGGAAAAACTTAACCAATTAGAAATCATCCTCAGGTCACGTGCTTGCCAAACGTTCGTGTGGCCACATACACACTCATTAGACCGGCGCCCCGCACACAGTTAGTGGACAATGGGAGCAATTACATGTATTTATTTATTATTTTAATAAATTATATTTTATATAAACATGTATATTAGACACAGAGTACAAATAAATACATTTCTCATTAACTATTTTGCATTTCATAATTAATTCAGTTTAATATTTATATAGCGCCCCCTATGGACCAGCCGCCACTGGTTGGGCGTCTTTATGCAACACCACACGTCACAATGTTTTATCGACCTGAGATTTAAAAGCAGAAAAACATTTCCAAAGTTTTAGAATTTCCTCCATTTCCTCCTTCATCACCTCCTCTTCTTCCGTTTCTTTCTTCTTTTTACCTTTCTGTGGACATAAAGCATTAAAATGTTAGTTGGGAGTCTTTATGCGGCACCAAACATCACTCTGAAAATATTTTATTGACCTGAGATTTAAAAACAGCAAACATTTCTGAAGTTTTCTGCTTCATCTCTTTCTTAGAAACCAGGCGGATGGTGATGGTCCTTGTGGAGCAGGTCATTGACCCTCTCCTTTATGGTCTGCATCAATGGTCTGCATCCAGTTGCCCCAGATGCTGCTTAAAATTCCAGAGGTCATCTCATTGATATGCTGGTGAATAAAGTGGTTCCTCTGATCAGCATACATGTGTGTCTACAGGTCCTTCAGCTGCATTCTTAATATAAACAGCTCCAGGTGCCCTTCATCTTCAGCATCATCATCACCGTTTGTCTCCTCGTTGCTGCTGTGGTCCCTAAATGTCCAGCGCCACATCCACAATGAAGCCACTCTCTCAGCTTTTCCAGCAGCCTCTTTCTAGACAGCTCATCTTTCAGCCTCTGCTGAGCTTCGATACAGACAGTTATAAAAACCCCTCTGATCTTTTCAAGACTTTGCTTGATCTCGACCTGGAGCTCCTCAAGTTCCATCTCCACTATCTGCATAATCTCTTCCTTTGGAGACAGCTCAGTTTGCTCAGACTTGCCTGGTGCTGCCTGATGGTGGATGTGGAATCAGCCTGAAAAACAAACCACAGTTTAAATAATATGTTAAAATGTTTTTTTTCTGATTGGGAGGGGGTTGGGCTACCATTAAACAATTAAACATTTATTATACTTATTAATATCATTACAAATATTTTTTCTTTTCTCATGTAATCTGTTTCTTTACAGGACTCAGCATCTGTGCTGTTGTTAAACATCTGTTGTTGTTTTTTTTTTATGTGGGATGTATTTTGTTAATGGATTTTTCTAAATAAAAAGAGATGTTAGAAAAAATGTCCTTCTATAAAGTATAAAGTATGAAAAATGAAGCGTGAGTGCAGTTTTCTTACAGAGATCACACTCAGCAGAGTCCAGTCTGAACACCCCGCTACACAGTCAGGTTCTAAGGCCTTTTCAAACTTCACCAAGAGGATAAAGATAAATCAGAGGTTAAAACACACAGACATTAACAGAAACTGCCAAAACCATGAAGTTAAACTCATATGAGCAAGCTCATGGCAGCAGTGGCAAAAAATTGTTTTTTTAATTCTTGTTTGAGTTTTATAAGATGAACCTTTCTTTGAAAATACATTTTAAAATGTTTTCATCAGGTCACTTCATAAATTACCAAAATCTCTCTGGAGTAAGGAATCACCTCCTCTTGAAAAAAAACCTGAAGAACCTGCAAACAGAACAACCAGAGACTGGAGATACGACGTCTTTGTTTAGAATCTTTCTATGAATTAAATCTACTGATCACTTCTCGAATAACAAATCCTCGTTCTTACTTCTGTTTTGGGGTCAGTTTCTGCTTCTTCACCACCTTTTTTTTCATTTTCTTCTTCCCCACCCCCTCTTCTTCCATTTTTTCCTCCTTCACCTCCTCTTTTTTCATTTTCTGCTTCTTGGCTTTTTCTTTTTTCATTTTCTTCTTCCCCACCTCCTCTTCTTCCATTTCCTCCTTCATCACCTCCTCTTCTTCCATTTCCTCCTTCATCACCTCCTCTTCTTCCATTTCCTCCTCCATCACCTCCTCTTCTTCCATTTCCTCCTTCATCACCTCCTCTTCTTCCATTTCTTTCTTCTTTTTACCTTTCTGTGGACATAAAGCATTAAAATGTTAGTTGGGAGTCTTTATGTAGCACCAAACCTCACTCTGAAAATTTTTTATTGACCTGAGATTTAAAAACAGCAAACATTTCTGAAGTTTTCTGCTTCATCTCTTTCCTAGAAACCAGGCGGATGGTGATGGTCGTTCTGTTTTCTTCATTCTGGAGCAGGTCATTGACCCTCTCCTTTATGGTCTGCATCTGACTTTGGCAGTTCCTCTCCAGTTGCCTCAGCTGCTGTTCAAAATTCCAGAGGTCAAAACTGTTCATGCGCATCTCATTAATATGGTGGTGAGCAAAGTGGTTTATTTGCTCAGCGTGTGCGTATGTCTTCAGGTCCTTCAGCTGCATTCTTAATTTAAACAGCTCCAGGTGCCCTTCATCCTCAGCATCATCACTGTTTGTCTCCTCGTTGCTGCTGTGGTCCCTAAATGTCCAGTGCCACATCCAATTTTGAAGCCACTCTCTTAGCTTTTCCAGCAGCCTCTTTCTAGGCAGCTCATCCTTCAGCCTCTGCTGAGCTCTTCGATACAGGCAGTTATTAAATGCATTTCGGACCTTCTCAAGACTTTGCTTGATCTCCGCCTGAAGCTCCTCAATTTCCATCTCCACTACCTGCATAATCTCTTCCGTTGGAGACAGCTCAGTTTGCTCAGACTCGTCTACATTACTTGCCTGGTTCTCGCCGATGGCGGCTGTGGAATCAGCCTGGAAATCAGCCTGAAAAACAAACATCAGAGACTGTGTTAAAATGTCTTTCTGAATAAAGTGTAAAGTATGAAAAATGAAGCGTGAGCGCAGTTTTCTCACGGAGATCACACTCTGCAGAGTCCAGTTTGAACACCCCGGTACACAGTCAGGTTCTGAGGCCTTTTTGAAACTTCACCAAGAGGATAAAGATAAATCAGAAGTTAAAACAGACAGACATTAACAGAACCTGCCAAAGCCATGGCGTTTTAATAAATTATCAAAATATTGGCAGCTTAATGTTTTAGGATTTACCTTCTGGATTTCTGGGGTGGAAAATCTTCATCCGTTTCATCTGTTGAATAAACCTGTGAGAAAATAAGAAATCATCTGATTAAAATGATCTGAATTACACCGCAGGAAAGTGAAAACACACACACACACACACACACACACACACACACACACACTGGTGGACAGGATGCAAACAGGATTAAAGTTTATTTCTTCATTCATTATCTTCAGCTTTATCCTCTATTAGGGTCGTGGGGGGGAGGTTCCCCATGCCCATCCAGGGGAGAAGGTTTCGGGCGGGACACCCAGGACAGGACGCCAATCTATCACTGGACACACACTCCCTCACACAGACACACTCTATACGGGGCAATTTTGGAGAACTCAATTGACTTGATCCATGTTTTTGGACTGTGGGAGGAAACCAGAGAACCCGGAGGAAACCCACACGGATACTGGGTGGAGCATGCAAACTCCACCCAGATCAGGATTCGAACCGAGAATCCCTAGCGCTGAGAGGCGAACGTGCTAACCACTAAGCCACCTTGCCGCCCGGATTAAAGTTTATTTGAACTTATTTACAAAATGAGCGATTTCGCTCCATAAATCTGATTGGCTGAGTCGCTTGTCCAGTCGTGACATCATTATAATAAGACACACCCCTGAGCGCTTCATATTTGTGTGATATACATTATTTTCGCATGCGGCACGGTGGCTTAGTGGTTAGCACGTTCGCCTCTTAGCGCTAGGGATTCCCGGTTCGAATCCCTATCTGGGTGGAGTTTCCATGTTCTCCCCGTGTCTGCGTGGGTTTCCTCCGGGTTCTCCGGTTTCCTCCCACAGTCCAAAAACATGGATCAAGTTAATTGAGTTCTCAAAATTGCCCTGTTTAGAGTGTGTCTGTGTGAGTGAGTGAGTGTGTGCCCAGCGATGGATTGGCGCCCTGTCCTGGGTCTATCTGCCCAGCGCCCGAGATGTTCTCCCCTGGATGGGCATGGGGAACCCCACCGCGACCCTAATAGAGGATAAGCGGAAGATAATGAATGAATGAATGAACATTATTTTCGCAATGTGTTCTACAAACTGTGTTCTGTAATTTTGCCACTAGGTGGCAGTACTTGGTCGTTAGAGAAATAGGAAATCTGTTAAAGTCAATGTTGACGGTAAAAACCGGACTAGATTAGGTTGCGGAGGAGCAGAATGTTAACGATTTTGCTTTTAATAAACGCATTTCTGAATAAAACCATGTTTTTTATTATGGTGTGCTTGTGAACGTTTTATTAAAGCAATAAGACACCGTGGGTTGTGTATTATTGTGAATAAATTAATCACTACGCGTCGGGACTAATAACGCCTCTTTATGGGGTTTATTCTGGACAATGACACGCCCTCTAGCGGCTCATTGCTTTAATAACCGCTGTCGTTGATGTTAAATCGGAGCTGAATCACACTAACTTTTCTCATTGGGAGTCGCAGGTGAAAAGCTCACGATCTAACGACACGAAAGCTTATGATTATTAATGTTCTAAACGTTCCTAACTTCATAAATCTAAATTTTATGACGTCACCAACGACAGTCGTAAAGTCAGCCATACTGAGTGTAAGGCATGATAAAGGTTATCGTCAGACATATTGCTGATTTATATTGTTTGTACGGGACTTTTTTACATTTGGTTATTAACCCTGTTTTATAAAAATATAACGTTTTGTAAATACTGAAGAGTACAAAAGATTTAGCGCTTAATAAAAATAATACCGGTTACGTACGTTTCATGAGCGAATCATTCTTCGGAATCGGTTCAGTGATTCCTTTGCGTGTCAACGTGAGCGCGTTTTGATCGAACGTGATAACGTTCTAATAACGTTCTCATAACTAAAATAAACGTCTTTAAAATGACAGAAAGTCATCAAAGGTTAAATAACAGTTTCCGGACCTTTTGTTCACGAAACGAAGTCACATTATACTGAATTCTATCGTCATGAATTCATCCTCACTGTGTACCAAAAAATGTCCTCGGGTTCCCTCTGGTGGTGGTATATAGTAATGGCATTGGTAGAGTTCACACAGCCAGGCGTAATTAACAGAAATATTCATTCATTCATTATCTCCCGCTTATCCTCTATTGGGGTCGCGGTGGGGTTCCCCATGCCCATCCAAGGGAGAACGTTTCAGGCGCTGGGCAGATACACCCAGGACAGGACGCCAATCCATCGCTGGGCACACACTAACTCACACAAACACACTCTATATGGGGCAATTTGAAGAACTCAATTGACCTTGATCCATGTTTTTTGATTGTGGGAGGAAACTTGAGACCCCGGAGGAAACCCACACGGACACGGGGAGAACATGCAAACTCCACCCATATGGGGATTGGGAACTGGGAATCCCTAGTGCTGAGAGGAGAATATGCCAAACCACTAAGCCAACGTGCCGCCCAGGAATAATAATAATTTTGTAAAAGTTAAAGTGTTGAGAATAATATTTATTTATTGAATTGAAACTCACAAAGTGTCTGATCAGCAATAAAACGAACCCTGAAACCAGTGTAATAAAGTATGAACCCTGCTATGTGTCCTGTTTTCTTAACATTTCTATCACGGGTTCCATTTGGTTGGAAGTTAGCGATCTGGAGTGCAGGTCACCTTCATCACCGCAGCCGAGTAAATCATGTCATTCAGGATTTACTCGGCCGTAACATTTTAAAACTGATGCCTTATCTTCCGTTTAATCCTCCACTAGAGTTGCTGGGCAGATACACCAGGACAGGTCGCCAATCCATCGCTGGGCACACACACACACTAACTCACACAGAAACACATGTACACTACATAGGGGCAATTTAAAGCAGCTAATTTACCTTGAATCCATGTTTATGGACTGAACACCCAAATGCACATGTCACACACAGACACGGGGAGAACATGCAAACTGGGATTCAAACCTGGATCTCCAGCGCTTAGAGGTGGACGTGCGTTATCGCATAATGTAGTTTTTTTTTTAATGGGACATAAAACCTCATAACACATCTCATACATTATTTTTAAATGTGTGTGTTAACTAAAAAAATCCAAACTAAATGAACCAACTCAATGAGAATGAAGGTTTCTGTTATAATAACGTATGAATGCATCATACAGAATCACACCTCGCTTCAAAAACACATCTTTATTTCTTATTAAACTTGGGCGTGCTCATGACATCACTTCCTCCTGCGGCTGATCGCGACAGAGCGTGTTCGGACGGCTCGCTGCAGTTTGCCGTACGTTTCTTCGGTGTTCGGACAGAGGGACAGACAGAGCGTCTTCTGCTGGACAACAGGAGAAACGGAGCAACCACCACGGGTCGAGGTGCGAGGTTCTGGATTTCTTCCATCCTCTTCTGATCTGCTGGAGTCAGATCGTCCTGCATGTCCTGAACTCTGCGGCGTGTGTGTGTGAGGAGTGTGTGTGTGAGGAGTGTGTGTGTGAGGAGTGTGTGTTTGAGAATAGGTGAGTTTCAGTCTGCTCAGGCTGTTGATCAGTGATGTGTTCTCCTTCTGCAGAACCTGGATCCTTAGCAGGTTGGCCTTCACCTGTTGCTCCATATCAGTTAGAATGTCTCCTGTACCTGAGACACAGAGAGACAGACGGATCAGAGACAGATCTGAGGATTTATCATTAATAATCAGCGCTGGTTAACCACAGAATTATAAAACCTGCTGCTTTTTAATCAATGAAACCTCAGAAATATTAGATGTGATGCTGTGTGTGTGTGTGTCTCACTCTGAGGTGCTTTGGGATGTGGATTAAGTTCAGGAAAAGCCACCAGGATCTTCTCTCTCTCTGCAGCCTGCTGTAATTCATGTGATAGACGGGAGACTCGCTCATCCAGCTCTCTGATCCTCACACGTTGTCTCTCTGTCTCCTCCTTCAGAGACAACGACTCAGACTGAAAGAGACGACGATACATCTCCATGAAATCTTACTGAATCAGAAGCCATGAATTATTTTTTCTATGTATGTGTGTGTGTGTGTGTGTGTGTGTGTGTGATAAGTTGGTGTTACTGATGTACAACTGTCTGATACTGTTATAATTTCTGGTTGCAGTTCATTTACATTTAGTCATTTGCGACTTACAAATGAGATCACAACATCACACGCCCCCCCCCCCCTTTTTTAATGATGTTCTTCTGTATACATGTGTTTATATTTATTATTCATTATTTATTATTTATTATTTTGAAACTCACAAACATTTCCCTGTGGTTTCCGTCCTTGATTTGCATGAACTGAATGTTTTCAGGAGGTCGTATATTTATTGGTTGCTTCTGTAATGAATTAAGTAATTAATTAAAATCCTCCCTGTCACCTGTTGTTGTGTGACTTGGTTTCGCAGTGTGTCTCTCTCCTGTGTGCTGTGTGTGAGGTTGTCGCTGAGCTCCACGTTCTCGTTCTCACACTGATCCCGAAGAACCTGAAGCTCCTCAGTCTGCTGCACCAACGAATCAACTCTGTCCAGCAGAGAGCGCTGTTTCACCTGCATCGCCTGATACACACACACACATATATATATGGAATGAAACAATAAAACACACTCATACATGTAAAAATATTCACATATACACATACACACACACACACACACACCTCTTGTTGGCGCTGCATGCTCTGGTACTTGGCAGTTTCCATGTCGAGCAGTTTGTGTGTTTTTGAAAGTTCTGCCTCCATGTTCTTCATCCTCTCCTGCATCTCCCTGATTCTCCCTTCCTGCAGACGGAGCCTGTGCATTTCCTCCATCAGGGAATCCCTGTCTTGCTCTACACACACACACACACACACACACACACACATTACTACATTACCTACCGTCTGATGAACATGTTTTGAACGAGCAGCTGAGGTCTCACTGAGACTCCGGTGAGCTTCTCTCTGAAGCTTCAGCTCTGATTTCAGTTCTGTTATTTTCAGGTCCAAAGCTGCGACTCCTGAAATCAGAAAATAAGAAAAGATCACGGAGAGGAAACAGCAAGCATCAAAGTTATAAAGACAAAAAAGAAAACCTTGAATTAGTTCCTGATTTTCTTCCTGCTTCCTCTGTATCTCCTGTTCTCCTCGCTTCTTCATCTGCTTCAGTCGTTCCTCCAGCTCCTCCTCCTTCCTCCTGTACTGCTCTTCCTCTCTGCTCCTCCTCTCCCTCTCTTGCTTTAACTCTTGCTTCAATTTTTCTCGCTGCTGCTTTACAACCTTCAGACTTTTACTCAGAGAATCTACTGTTTCTTTTATCTAAAAAAACAAACACAACTCAGGACAATTATATGAGCAGTTGGTATGTTCTCCCTACATCTGTGTGAGTTTTCTTCCATGGTCCAAAAACATGAAAGTATGTGAATTAAAGATAAGGATACCAGATGTTCTCTGCTATAACTATTGGGACTTTCATCTTTATGTCTGCTTTTGTAAATCACCTGAGACACATGCTTCTGGACACGTCCCAAATCTTTCTTCTGCTCACAGGCCAGCAGAGCGACTTCACAGGCCGACAGGTTGCCGAGCTGCTCCGTTTCATGCACAGCTTCCACGAGGCTCCAGAGTGAGCAGTTCAAACCCAGCGACTTGCACAGAGCCACCGAGACGTTCACATTGTCCATCAACGTGGCCTGAACGCAGGCGCACCGCTCACACGGCACCAGCGCCGACTCCACCGTCTGAGAGCTGACGCTGTGTCCGTCGCTGTTTGTTCGTGAACTTTGAAAGGAGGAGAAGGAGGTGGACGGAGGGGAATTTTGAGCTCCTGAGATGGAGCTTTGGAAGTCAGAGAGATCGGTCCAGCTCTGGAGGTCTGAAGAACTCGTACTGATTGACCTTTTGATCTTCTACAAATACAGGAGTGTTTTAGAAAAGAATCAGTAACATACACTTTATTTCTGACAGCATTTCAACCTCATTTCTACTTCTGTAAACGTTCACATGAAATTTACACGCGACCTTTTGGCGCCATCTTGTGGACATTTAGCAGTAATACCGTAGAAATTGAACCCAAACGATTAAAATCTAAATAAAAAAATACTTTTTTTTTTTTTTAACTACGTATCCTACTTAAGGTTGGAAAATACTAAAGCCTATCCCAGCTTTTAAAGGGAGAAAGGCAGAGAAATGCCAGTACATCACAGGGTGGACAGACACATTTACACTTTGGAGCATTTCAGATTAATGAAATGAAAAACATGCAAAAAAAAACTTGTTCACTCTAGACTGAAATCATGTCTGTTCTGTGATTGACTGCTACTCTATGTGCACTGTGATAGGCCTTGAAATCCTAATTAGGATGAGCAGGTTAAAAAATTATAAAAGAATAAAAATAATACTGGCATCAGTGTACTGATTTTATTTTGTACTGAAAAAATACAATATATGTCAAAAGGTTTTGGGATGCCTTCCTGTTACACCCACAGGAGTTATGTTCTTCCCATAATTGTTTCCACAATGTATACAATTGTATACATTAAATGTTAGGTGCTTGTTTTTTTTATTTTTATTTTTTTACAGCTGTGGTAATGAGACTGAATAAAAGACTGAATTTAAGGGGTGTGGCCACAATGGAAAAAAGAAACTTTAGAGTCTTTATAGAGTCTTTACTTGTTTTTGTTGCTGGCTGAACCGAACTAAACTGTTCCAGTAGCGCATCACCACCAGGCCGATGGACACATGTGCAGGGGGTGCAGAATGACGCGGCCGCGACTCTCCAACCGTCAGCTCGGTGTAAACGGTAAAGCTCTGCAGAAGCAGCATCAGTCTGGTGTAATCAAACAATCAGAACATCAAAATGACCCTACAGCATCATACATAACTGTTCCACCAATCAGCATATGAATCTATTTAAACATGCAGTGACATGACAATAATGTTCTGAATGATAGTCATTTATTATACAGTGGTAAAAAAAAGATTTTTTTAACTTTTAAGAATTTTTTGTGAATCCATGTTCAATTTATTTCCACGTTGAATGTTGATGTGCCGCTTTTAGACACTGCGCAGTAATTAAACCAAAAGCAAAAAAAAAATAGCCACAATCAAAACACTGATCAGTTCAGTCAGTGGTCTGGGACCGATGGACCTAATTCACAATCTCTGTTCTAATTCATCCCTCTTGTGGAATGGGGTTGAGCTCCGTGTGGGTCAGTCAAGTTCTTATACGTCATAGTTACCCCACCATGTCTTTATTAAACCATTATTAATAATAAGTAACAGTTTCAACCATTATGATCTCAAAACGTTTATACAGTTTAATACAAAAACACAGTTTGTTTTTTTTAAGTGAAATTTTCTTTATTTTTGTGACGGACTGCTGACCTGTCGATCACCAGCTCCAGCAGGACCACATGTGAGAGTTGGTTGAACTCCAGCTCTCCCTCGACATAATCATACTGCTGCAGCAGCGCCCCCAGGTCCAGCGTGCACGCCTCTTTGTCCAGGAACTTCCACGAGGGGAACCGGACCGGTCCAGTGCGCGAAAAGACCTCCAGCACCGCGGCCTGCAGATCCACCACGTCCCGCCTCAGCTTGTCCACGCAGTCCTGCCCCCCCAGCAGATGAGCCATGGGGTCGACACGCCGGGTCTGCTGATGGAAGAAAAACAACACCCTCTGTGAACCGCGTTCTGTTGTCAGGACCGTTACCATGGAGACGTGTAGTCTGAATGAGCGCTCATGACGTGTACAACTTCATTTCCCACAATGCTCGACTGCGGAATCCTGCACGCGTTTTAAATACGCCATTATTACAGTTCTAATAATTATTTACTACAATTATATTACAAAGCAAAGCGCATAATAAAGAAAATAACGTTTTATAAACATGTTAAAGAACAATTAGTTTCACTCGTAATGAAATGCACCCGGAAGTGTTTCCGTGCCGGACTCCTGTCGGTCGCGGGGTGAAAAGCGCGGCTGAACGTTTTTGTCTCTCGTTTCGGAGTTTAAACGTTTTTCTGATTAAAGTCTCAACAGAAGACAAACATCTCAGCGCCGAGCGTTTGATCTGAAGAAACAGAGCAGAACTCAGCGGGTCTGGAGCCATGCCGCCCGTACAGATCACACAGAATGACGTCAGCAAGGTGAGCTACAGTTAGCATGTTGCTAACGCCTCAGCACGAGGACTAAACACAAAGAACAGCTTTTATTCAACATTAATCTCGTATTTAATGTCGTTTATAACATACAGCTGTAGATTTAACTCGAGCAGAAGCCGTGTGTTGATGTAAATATTACGATAGTTTATATCGTGTGTCTGTTATCGGTAAACAAAGCTCGATCTGTTTATAATGAATCTAAAATAATACATTTCTATAAATCTCATCAGTATGATTGTTTTTTTTCTTCAGGATGAACAGAAAGAAGAAACTCCAGCTACTAAACCCATCGTTGGGATCATTTATCCTCCTCCTGAAGTCAGAAATATCGTCGATAAAACCGCCAGCTTCGTAGCAAGGTCTGTACCGTGTAACAGAATCGATTACGTATGAGATATTTTCATTCATTTATTATCTCCCGCTTATCCTCTATTAGGGTCGCGGTGGGGTTCCCCATGCCCATCCAGGGGAGAACATCTCGGGCGCTGGGCAGACAGACCCAGGACAGGGCACCAATCCATCGCTGGGCACACACTCACTCACACAGACACACTCTATATGGGGCAATTTTGAGAATTCAATTAACTTGATCGATGTTTTTGGACTGTGGGAGGAAACCGGAGAACCCGGAGGAAACCCACGCAGACACGGGGAGAACATGGAAACTCCACCCAGATGGGGATTCGAACCGGGAATCCCTAGCGCTGAGAGGAGAACATGCTAAACCACTAAGCCACCGTGCCACCTATTTACATTTTAATCATTTTAATTATCCGATAAAGGACCCACTGTACACAGAGGAATCCGTCAGGTTAAGGGTTAAGGGCCTCGCTCAAGGACCCACATCGGTAACTTTTGTGGACCTGGGATTTGAGCCCACAACCTTCTGTACCACATCTCAACACCCAAACCACTGAGCTATCGCATTTAACACATCTCTGCAGCAAAAATAAAATTAAAAAGAAAAACAACACCCAGGGGGCAATTGGGGTTAGGTGCCTTACCCAAGGGCACATCAGCCTTAGGATGTTTTGTGTGACCAGGAACCAAACCGGGGACCTTTAGGCCACAAGGCTTGTTCCTTAACCACAAAGTACACTACAGCTGATGTTGATGGTCCAATCCTATAACTATATCAGATTCTCAAACAGTGGCTTAAACAAATGCACAAAATAATAATAATCTTAAATCTTGTTTTTATAAGTACTGTTTTAATTTAATCAGCTCCACTGAGCATATGGATTTTCTGAAGTCCATTTGTTTCTTTATGTACTTTTTTAGTCACTACTCTATAGTTTTTTTTTTTTAATGTATTCTAATTTTCTTTTTACTCCAGGAACGGACCGGAGTTTGAGGCCAGGATCCGTCAGAATGAGATCAACAACCCCAAGTTTAATTTCCTCAACCCCAACGACCCGTATCATGCATACTACCGGCATAAAGTCACCGAGTTCAGAGAGGGAAAAGCTCAGGAGCCGTCAGCTGCCGTGCCCAAGGTCATGCAGCAGGCTGCACAACAGGCCCAACAGCAGCTCCCACAGAAGGTAAGAGACTCCCCTTTATTACTCCAGCACAGCGGAACCCTCAGAATAATGACATCCTTAATGTCACGACAATCTGCCTGATTTTTATTCTATTATTTTTATTATTATTATTATTATTATTATTATTATTAATCCTCCTGTGCTGCATCCTGTTTCCTCCAGGTCCAAGCTCAGGTGATCCACGAGACTATCATCCCCAAGGAGCCTCCCCCTGAGTTCGAGTTCATGGCCGACCCTCCCTCCATCTCGGCTTTTGACCTGGATGTAGTGAAGCTGACGGCTCAGTTTGTGGCGCGAAACGGACGTCAGTTCCTCACGCAGCTGATGCAGAAGGAACAGAGAAACTACCAGTTCGACTTCCTGCGTCCTCAGCACAGCCTCTTCAACTACTTCACCAAACTGGTGGAACAGTACACCAAGGTACCTCCATCAGCCAGATACATTAGACATCATTTTAAAAAGCATCCCATCCAACATCAGTGTCTGACTTCACAAATGTTCTCCTGCAGTATTTATTTACCTTCTGCAGGAGGTGATAAAGAAAGGGGGGGGGGTGAAAAATAATACCCTTACAGTTTGACTTATAAATAACATCACGTAACAAATGTTTACCAATGCTGACCTGCAGGGGGAGACCTACAAAGATGGTGGTACTAACCTGTCTAATTATATCCGCTGTCTCTGATCAAAGGGTTTTTTAAAGTTTACATGATGTTATCATTGTGTGTTAGACCATCGGCTCTTCATCAGTAAATGTTTTAATTGGTGTATCTGACCTTATGTTTTGTTTAAACATCAGGTTGCTACAACATTAAGTGTCTTCTGAGTAGTTTAGGTACTTTTGACATTTCTGTAACTTGGTTTGCTATATTTTAGGATGGAGCTTTTGTGGAGTGAAGCTTTATTTATTGTCGGGTCACTAAAATCTGAGCTCATTACATTTTACAGCAGCTCACCGAACGCTGCCGACGTATTAAAATTAAGAGTTAAGACACTTTTCTCTTACCTGAACTCAACCTGAGCTTTATCTGGTAAAGCTGACTTTAAGTGAAGTCAGTGTCTTTGGTTATATCACTATGACAACCACTGCTCTCCACGTTCCAAAGTTGTTGGGACATTTCATTTTATTCTGTGGACAGTAGAGGATTTCTAAAACCTAGAAAATAGAAAAACAACTTTTAGGACAGCCAATAGTGACTTCCTTTTCAAAATCTCTAAAAAAAAAAAAAAAAAAAAAAGTAGACCTCTGCTTTTCTCAGACATGTCCTGGAAATTGTAGCTGTTGTAAACCTTACGTCGTTTTATTTTTAAAAAATAATATAACAACTGGAGAGTTATTTAATACAACCCAACACTGTTGTGTGCAAAGACCCATATGCTTCTCTAAAGCCACTGTGAGACAGGATTTAATGACTGATTTATTTCTTAATTAATTACCTGTGCACTTTTCTTTTTAAGATCCTGATCCCTCCAAAAGGCTTACTGCAGAAACTGAAGAGGGAAGCGGAGAACCCCCGCGAGGTTCTGGATCAGGTGAGAGGTTTATCAAGAGCGATGAAGTTCAACCAGTTTAATCAGAAGATCATGAACTCTGTGTTAAAGTTCTATTCTGGTAATGATCACAGTGTTCTAATGAGTGAGGAAACATTCATTTTGTCCATCCATGATCCAAATCATGTTGGTACGGGAAGGTGGAGCTTATCCCAGCACCCAAAAAGTGTAATTGGATGCAGTTTTAAAAGCATCCATTCAGCTGTGTTCATCATCATGTCGTTTGCATTTCCGCAGGTGAAGTACCGTGTGGAGTGGGCCAAGTACCAGGAGCGAGAGAGGAAGAAGGAGGAGGAGGAGAGAGAGAGGGAGCGCGTGGCCTACGCTCAGATCGACTGGCATGACTTTGTCGTGGTGGAAACCGTCGACTTCCAGCCCAATGAACAAGGTGAGCGCCCAAAGCCCTCACTGGGTCACTGGATCAGATAATCAATCTGATTGTTTTTATATGAACCCCCTTTTTTTTTTTCTTTCAAAGGAAACTTCCCTCCTCCCACCACCCCCGAGGAGCTCGGTGCTCGAATCCTGATCCAGGAGCGCTACGAGAAGTACGGCGAGAGCGAGGAGGTGGAGATGGAGGTGGAGAGCGAAGACGAGGACGACGAGAAGCACAACAAGAATGAAGGTCATGCGGCTCAGGATCAGGACACGCAGCTGCAGGACATGGACGAGGTGATTGTGATGCTGACTCTCCTCCAGAAAATGAAATCTTAATAATATCTTGGCGATGTTCTTCTCGCGGGACGCGCTGTGCCTCACGGGAAGTTCACCGGACTCTTCTGATCTCGCAGGGTTCGGATGAAGATGAGGAGCCGATGAGGGCGCCACTGCCTCCAGAGAACCCTATGCCCCCTCCTCTGCCCCCCACCCCGGATCAGGTCATCATCCGCAAAAACTACGACCCCAAGGGTAAGATCTGGTCTCCTGGTTTTTTTTGGGGGGGGAGGTGGTTATTACTGCATGCATTTAAATAAAGTAAAGTGGAGAACAGGTTTGGATCAACCAGGTGATGAGATCCAGAGATGTTCTGAGATGTTTCCATTCAAACAAATCAATCAGAATCTCCTGTTGTGCTTACGTTCCTCTCCTCCAGCATCCAAGGTCCAGATCACAGTGGCACCTGGAGACGAATACCTCATCTCGCCCATCACGGGTGAGAAGATCCCAGCCAGCAAGATGCAGGAGCACATGCGCATCGGGCTGCTGGACCCTCGCTGGCTGGAGCAGCGTGACCGCAGTCTGCGTGAGCGGCAGATCGAGGAGGAGGTGTACGCTCCTGGCCTGGACATCGAGAGCAGCCTGAAGCAGCTGGCCGAGAGAAGAACCGATATCTTCGGTGTGGAGGAGACGGCCATCGGTAAGAAGATCGGAGAGGAGGAGATCCAGAAGCCAGAGGAGAAGGTGAGACGTGAGCTGGTTTTGGGTTTTGGAGATGACCTTTCATCAGTAGTTCATGTTGTTTACTCAGATCGCTCTCTCTGTTTACAGGTCACATGGGACGGGCACTCGGGCAGTATGGCGCGCACCCAGCAGGCGGCGCAGGCCAACATCACGCTGCAGGAGCAGATCGAAGCCATCCACAAAGCTAAAGGTCTGGTGCAGGAGGACGAGAGCAAGGAGAAGATCGGACCCAGCAAACCCAACGAGGGCGCGCTGCTGCCGCCGCTACCCATCACGCTGCCCACCACGTTACCCACGCCGCCCATCCTCGCCAAACCCAGCCCTCCTGTTACGGCCGTACCAAGACCGCCACCTGTGGTCAGTCCCAACGCCGTTCTGTATCTCAGGCTTCTGTAGCTTTATTAAAGGAGATGTTTATAAAAGCTTCTTATTGTATAATTTCGCAGCAGGTTCATCCTCAGGTTCGTACCACTCTGCTGCCGGTGCCGGTCATCCCGCGGCCTCCCATGGCCCCTGTGGTGCGTTTGGCCCCGGGTCAGGTTCTGGCCCCAATGCCACCTATGGTCAGTGCACCTCGTATCAACGTGGTGCCGATGCCACCGACACCGCCCCACCTCATGACTCCGAGACCTCCACCCATGGTGGTTCCTACAGGTGAGACGACCACCTCACACCTAAATGATGTCATTGATGCTCCCTTGAACCCGTACTGACTTCTGAATGTCGTTCTCCCGCAGCGTTTGTACCCGCCCCTCCGGTACCTCAGCCACCCAGTGTTGCCCCTGCCCCCATGCCCCCAGCCCACCCTCCTCCCCCCAGCGACGACGAGCCTGCCAGCAAAAAGATGAAGTCCGAGGAAAACCTGATCTCCGAGGACGAGTTCCTGCGCAGAAACAAGGTTCGTCGCTGTCCGGCTGATGAAACCTTTACGCACAAGTCCGTCATTATCCCCCCTGTTTATCTTCGGATCCTGAATTCTTCCGTGTGTGTGTGTGTGTGTGTGTGTGTGTGTGTGTGTGTATTTTAGGGTCCTGTTGCAGTGAAGGTGCAGGTCCCCAACATGCAGGACAAGACGGAATGGAAGCTGGGTGGACAGGTTCTTAGCTTCACGCTGCCACTCACAGACCAGGTTAGAGATCCTCCCCACTGTGACATCATCACCGCGTATGATGTCATCCGTCACAGTGAGGTTCTTTAACTCGGTGTTTATTCTCTGTTGTTCAGGTTTCTGTTATAAAGGTTAAGATTCATGAAGCCACCGGGATGCCAGCCGGGAAACAGAAGCTTCAGTACGAGGTGACGTCCGACTAGATCTTATTATCATATTCAGATGGGCTGTGTGATCATGTGATCCACTGTTCTGATCTGTGCAGGCTGTGTGTACTCAGCTGTGTTGTTCGTATTAAAGAGGATTGTGTTCTCTTTTTTTTTAGGGAATCTTCATTAAAGACTCGAACTCGTTGGCTTATTACAACATGAACAACGGAGCTCTGATTCACCTCGCACTCAAAGAGAGAGGAGGAAGAAAGAAATAAACTCCTCCCACTGACCTACCCTCTCTTTCTCTCTGTGATACACATATAAATATGATGTCTCTCTTTCGGGGGTCCCTTAGTGATCTTTTTGAACATTTAATTATCTGTATCCAACACCTCTCTCTCTCTCTCTCTCACACACACACGTAATCACATTTTTATTTGTTGAGCTCATTAAAGGAAAATGTTTAGATTTCATCTAAAAGTTTGTTATAGATTTTAGAAGCTTCTATTCTTTAAACCTTGAGATTTATTTGCTGTAACAGTTACATCCCGAGTGTCTCAGGTGTGCGATGACATTTGTCCTGTACTGAAATAAATAAATGTAAAAACTCTGGTTCAAGTCATTTCTTTCTGTAGCGCTTTTTATAAAAGTACATCATCACACAGCAGCTTTACAGAGTTAAAAGCTTGAAAAGTAAAGGTTTTAGTGTATTGTAAAATAATTACTGAAGTAAAAGTTCCATCCATCCATTATCTAACACTTTATCCTACATTAGGGTCGCAGGGGATGCCCATCCAGGGGAGAACGTTTCGGGCGCTGGGCAGATACATCCAGGACAGGGTACATCACTGGGCACACACACACACTTTGGAGAATTCAGTTGACCTTGATCCTTGTTTTTGGACTGTGGGAGGAAACCCACACGGACACGTGGAGAACATAGAAACTCCACCCAGATTGGGATTTGAACCCCAGGAATTCCTAGTGCTGAGGAGAACATGCCAAACACTAAGCCACCGTGCCGCTTGAGTAAAAGTTGAATATTATTTATTTTACTCAATAAAGTATAAAAGTACACGCACCTAAATGTACTTAAAGTAAAAAAGTAAAAGTTTATTTAAAAATCACTTCTAATTACATTTTAACAGGATATATCTCTGTTAAAATCGAAGTTGCACAAGTACGATAAAATAAAAACAGTAAACTGCTTTAGTTTAATATTAATATTTTAAGAATCTGAAACGATGTGATAATCAGTCATTGTCTGAATGTTATCCAGGTCCTGACACTTTAATTAAATGTCTGATGTGCAAAACAAAACAACAAAGCGGTGATTAAACGTTGTGATAATTAATATCGAACGATATTCTACACGTTAGGACATGACGTCATCAGTCTCTCAGTGTAATGCTTTACAGTAAATTAAAATTCAATTAAACGTCAGCTAATTAATATAAAACGCGGAACGTGTTTAAAGTGTCGTACTTTCCGTGAGCCTCGCATTTTAACATTAATTAGCAGATTAAATTAAATTAAAAATTAGAAGTTGGGGCTTAACGAGTTAAGAACTTAAAACGTAGACCTACTGTTTTTTTTTCAAACAACAGTAAATATAACATGTAAAAACATTAAATATAAATATAAATATGATCTGTAAGACTTTATCGCTCACTTACTTTAATCTGCTTTTTTTAAATTTGACGCCACGAGCGCTTCATTCACACAAACAAACTCCTTCACTGTCACGTGGTTGGTGAGCCAGTGTGGGTAAATAATGTTGGTCATTGCCTGTCGCCCATCCAATCACGAGAGCGCTCCGCTCCCCACCTCCCGCCTTCCCCATTTAACATCCAATCGGATTCCGAATTAAACTATTAACTAAATAAACAAAATAAAGCAATTATAGAATAAAGATCTATAAATAAATGTACTAAAAAAAGTAACTTGTTTTTATAAATGTAGTGACTAAAAATACAGCTATTTATTTTAAAATGTAGTGAGTATAAATAAAAAGTATTAAGTGAGAGAAATACTCAGTAAAGTTAAGATACGTAAGAAAATTAATTACAGAAACCAAGTACATTAACTTCGTTACTGTTATTATATCTCTGGATATAATGTTTAAAACCTTCTGCTTTTAAATTCGAACAAAATGAATATGTTCTCCCCGAAGGGGATGATAAATCTCCACTGAGTTTTACAGCTTTCTAGTTTATTCCTAATTTACACAATTTTTTTTAGCCTTGATCTCTCCGTTTTAAAAACTGTTGTTGACTTTATGATGAAATTAAAGCCTTTAAACAATCGTTTCATGACAAACGACCAGAACTTATAACTGAAGTTCAATCGCGTTCTTTTTGTACGTCCTTTTAATATCATTAAAACACCCTCCCGCTTCTGTTCTCCTGGTTCCATCCCAATTACAGAACCATGTTTTATTTAAGGAGTTCATTTGTTCCTTATTGAGTTTGAACATTTTAAAATTCTGAATACTGAGTGGGACCTTTCACGCGCGCAACAGCACTCTTATTGTGACAGCCGCATTGTGGCGGAAGTGCAGGGTGAAAGTATTCCGCGGGAGCTCGCGAGCTCGTGTTGTTGTCTCTGTGATCGATTTAAATTGATTTTTATTTTTATTTTTATTTTATTTTTTGTTTCTTTATTAATTTATTAAAATCTCTGTGGAGACGAACTGCTGCTGCAGGCACAAGGTAAAATAATCATAATAATACAGAATCTCGCGATACGTGCAGCTTTTATAAATATATTTAAATTGTTGATGTAAAATCGTAAATAATTAAAAATAAAACGATCATTTAATAAAACTTATTAAACACTTAAAGGAAGAGTTACGTTACGATTAGGACTTTCAAACTTTCTGCTGCATTTGTTTTCAGATCTATTTGTTTAATGTTTATTTTTATTTCTTTATTTTTAAATAATTTTTTCCTAATATTTATATTTACATAAGAGAACTAAAATTTTATTGTTAAAGCCTTTTATTTCGTCTGCTGCCACTAAACTGAATAAACAGAAGTTTAATTACAATCACTACAGTATTTTAAAGATGTTTTTATAATTAATTAATTTATCTTCCACTTAATCCTCTATTAGGGTTGTGTGTGTGTGTGTGGGGGGGGGTTCCTCACGCCCATCCAGGGGAGAACGTTTCGGATGCTGGGCAGATAGACCCAGGACAGGGGGGGCAATCTATCACTCACTCATACTATATATGAGGCAATTAGAGCATTCGATTCACCTTGAATCCATGTTTTTGGACTGTGAGAGGAGACCGGAGAACCTGGAGGAAATCCATGCGAACACAGGGAGAACATGCAAACCACCCAGTTTGGGATTCGAACAGGAGAACATACCAACCATTACACCAGCGTACCACCTGATTTTATATTTACATAAAAGTTCAAGTAAAAGAAAATATTAAAAATGTCTAATCTATATGTAGGGCGCCAAGGGGGCTTAGTGGTTTAGCATGTTCTCTTCTCAGCACTAGGGTTTCCCGGTTCGAATCCCAATCTGGGTGGAGTTTCCATGTTCTCCCCGTGTCCGCGTGGGTTTCCTCCGGGTTCTCCGGTTTCCTCCCACAGTCCAAAAACATGGATCAAGTCAATTGAATTCTCCTAATTGCCCCATATAGAGTGTGTGTGTGTGAGTGTGTGTCCAGTGATAGATTGGCCCCCTGCCCAGCACCCGAAACGTTCTCCCCTGAATGGGCATGCCCCCCCCCCCCGCGACCCTAATAGAGGATAAAGTGGAGGATAATAAATGAATAAATAATCTATATGTGTATGTATAACGATGTAGAGTTATACTTTTCTATATATATATGATTTAAAAAAACAAATTAAAAAAAGCAGACAGGTGAAGGTTAATCCTTAAACACGTGATGTTTGTCATAATCATTATCATGGTGAGGTTTGGTCTTTCACTTGGTTTTGTTTTGTTTTGTTTACAGTCAGTTCTGACATCCATTCAGAAGATAAAGCTGCTTTAAGACGTTCTGATATTAAAGAGCTTTATGAACTGAACTGTGTCATTTTTTTAATGATTAATTGATTTAGTTGTACCTGTGTTTCTCTGTGTTGTGTTTAATTTTTTTAATGATTAATTGATTTAGTTGTACCTGTGTTTCTCTGTGTTGTGTTTTAGTCATGTTCTCCGACGTCAGCCAGCCGAAGCAGACGCTGCTCTGCGCTCCGGGTTCGGAGGAGCCCACGTTCCAGCGAGAGCAGCTTTCCTACACGGCCTGTTCGGAGTGTTTCAGTCTGGGCGAGCGCAGTTTCAGCCGACAGTATGCTCACATCTACGCCTCTCGCTTGATGCAGATGCGAGAGCTCCTGAGTGAGAGAGCCAAGCAGGAATGGGGTGAGGGCTGCGGGCTGAAGGGCCTGACGATGGCGCTGTGTGATGGAGTCACCGAACCCACTCCGTGCTTTCTGATGGCGTTTCAGGTTCCGCCTTTCCCATCAGAAAGCTGTGTGACCTGCAGACGGGAGAGACGTGCGTCATCGTGGGAACTTTATTCAAAAGCATGGAGCTGCAGCCGTCCATCCTGAAGGAGATCAGCGAAGAGGTGAGACAATGGAGACACGCTCTCAGGATGAACGGACATCCATCCATCCATCCATTATCTTCCGCTTTATCCTCTATTAGGGTCGCGGGGGGTTCCCCATGCCCATCCAGGGGAGAATGTTTCGGGCGCTGGGCAGATACACACAGGACAGGGCGCCAATCCATCACTGGACACACACTCACTCACACAGACACACTCTATATGGGGCAATTTGGAGAATTCAATTGACTTGATCCATGTTTTTGGACTGTGGGAGGAAACCGGAGAACCCAGAGGAAACCCACACGGACACGGGGAGGACATGGAAACTCCACCCAGATGGGGATTCAAACCAGGAATCCCTAGCACTGAGAGAAGAACATGCTAAACCACTACACCATAATTAATTTCATTCATCCATTATCTTCAGCTTTATCCTCATCTAAGGTCACGTGGTGGTGGCGGTGGTGTGGGGGGGTGTCCCCATGCCCATCCAGGAGAGAACGTTTTGGGCGCTGGGCAGCTGCACCCAGGACAGGGGGCAATCTATCACTATACACACACTCACTCACACACACTCTATATGGGGCAATTTAGAGAACTCAATTGACTTGATCCATGTTTTTGGACTGTGGGAAGAAACCGGAGAACCCGGAGGAAACCCACGTGGACACAGGGAGGACATGGAAACTCCATCCAGATGGGGATTCATACCGGGAATCCCTAGTGCTGAGAGGCGAACGTGCTAAACCACTAAGCCACCGTGCCGCCCATTGAACGGACATCTTTAAATATTTAAACTAAGCTGAGCAGCAGCCCCATCATCAGCAGGTTTATAAGTGACTCAGCGCTGTGCTGCAGCCTATCCCTGCGGTGATGTGTGCATGTTCGGATTGATTGGTGTTTCTTCCGTCCTTCAGCACAACCTGCTCCCGCAGCCGCCTCGAGCCAAATACATCAGCCAATCAGACGAGCTCATCCTGGAGGACGAGCTACAGAGGATCAAACTGGAGGGGAAAATCGAGACCTCCAAGTTTGTTACGGGTGAGCGCAGATCAGATCATCCATCCATCATCTCGGGTCGCGGAGGGGGGTTCCCCATGCACATCCAGGGGAGAACGTTTCGGGTGCTGGGCAGATAGACCCAGGACAGGACGGCAATCTATCACTGGGCACACACTCACACACACAGACACACACTATATGGGGCAATTTGGAGAACTCAATGGACCTTGATCCATGTTTTTCGGACCGTGGGAGGAAACCGGAGAACCCGGAGGAAACCCACACGGACACGGGGAGGACATGCAAACTCCACCCAGATAGGGATTTGAACCGGGAATCCCCAGCGCTGAGAGGAGAACATGCTAAACCACTGAGCCGCCGCAGATCAGATTATTTTATTTGTGTGTGTTTTTGGATTTTGAGGATGCTGATGCAGCATGGCGCTGTTCTCTCACAGGAAGCGTGATCGCAGTGCTCGGCGCTGAAAAGAATGATGGTAAATTCACGGTGGAGGATTTGTGTTTAGCAGACCTCCCACCTCAGACCCCCAGGCAGCCTCTGACCTCTGACCGGTACGCCCGTCTGCATTATGATGCTCGCAGTCAGGCCTGGGATGTGCTCTTAACGATGGTGCTGATGCTGACCTGTTTCCATGGCGCGGGCAGGTTCGTGCTGCTGGTGTCCGGTTTGGGTCTGGGCGGCGGTCGTGCGGATGGCATGATCGGGCTGCAGCTGCTGGTGGACATGGTGACGGGGCACCTCGGCGACGTCGGCGAGCAGAGCCGGGCGGCGTCCATCTCGCGCGTTCTGCTGGCGGGCAACTTGCTGAGCCGGAGCACGCTGGATAAAGACTCCAGCACTAAGGTGTGTGTGTGTGTGTGTGTGTGTGTGTGTGTGTGTGTGTGTCAATATGAATGTGGCATTACATGAACAATTTCTAACAGTTTAGGGAAGGGCCTTTCTTTTCATTCATCTATTATATCTATATATACTCAGGCGCTGGGCAGATACACCCAAGACAGGGGGGCAATCTATCGCTGGGCACACACTAACTCACACATACACACTCTATATGGGGCAATTTGGAGAACTCAACTGACCTTGATCTATGTTTTTGGACTGTGGGAGGAAACCGGAGAACCCGGAGGAAACCCACGCGGACACGGGGAGGACATGGAAACTCCACCCAGATGGGGATTCGAACCGGGAATCCCTAGTGCTGAGAGGAGAACATGCCAACCACTAAGCCACCGTGCCGCCATGGCCTTTCTTGTAATTTGTAATTAATTCTTGTAATTAATTCTTGATTATTAGAGGTCAAACCGCTCGCCGTGTCTCCTGCAGGCCAAATATCTAACAAAGAAAACGCAGGCGGGCAGCGTGGAGGCCATCAGACTGCTGGATGAGCTGCTCCTCCAGCTGGTGGTGAGTGGAACGTTCAATAAATACAGTGAAGTAGTAGGACACCTTGAGGAACTTTCGTGACATGACGTTCTGCTGAAACGCATCCTGACCGTCGGGCTCACCGCGGTGTGTCCCTCGCAGGCCTCCGTACCGGTGGATGTCATGCCGGGGGAGTACGACCCGACAAACTACACCCTGCCCCAGCAGCCCCTTCATGGCTGCATGTTCCCTCTGAGTGGCTCGTACAAAACCCTGCAGCTGGTCACCAACCCGTACCAGGCGGTGGTGGAGGGAGTGCGGTGAGTGCACCACCACGGGTGGGACGTCAATACAGAGCTCGCTCATAGACATGTCATCGGCCAATAATATGTTTAGTTTAAATCCTATCCCGGTTATATTCAGAGCATTAAGATGGTGTCGGCATCGTTATTAAGGCGGTGTAGTCTGTCGGCTCATGAGACTTTGTGTGTAGATTTTTGGGGACTGCGGGACAAAACGTTAGTGATATTGTGAAGTACAGCAGTGTGGATGATCATCTGGAGATCTTGGAGCACACGCTGCGCCTCCGCCACCTCGCCCCGACGGCGCCGGACACTCTGGGTATGAACTCGGGGTTTATTAATTGGTTAAAACGTTTTAATCTTTTATGCTTCACGTCTCTGTTTTACGTTGTTTAATCTCTGAGAGGATGTTCGGTCGTATCTCTCTCTCTCTCGCAGGGTGCTACCCGTTCTACCAGCGGGACCCGTTCATCATGTCCGAATGTCCACACGTGTACTTCAGCGGAAACGCTCCGGGTTACCAGTCCCGCCGCGTCACAGGTTCTGGTTCTGACGTTCTCTCTGCGCCACACGGCTGCTCTGCTCGGTTTTAAAGCCTGAATCGTTAAAGTTTAACTCTCACCTCCTAACGAAGCGACACCGACGACCGATCAGAGGATTTCTTTATTCTAAGGGTGTGTGTTTGTCTCCCCCTTCAGGACCCGGCGGGCAGGACGTGTTGTTGCTGACCGTCCCAGACTTCAGCCGAACGCAGACGGCCTGCCTGGTTAACCTGCGCACGCTGGAGTGCCAGCCAATCAGATTCTGCGCCTTCTCAGGGGAGGACGAGGAGGAGAGCGAGATGAACGTCAGTCACTGAGTCGGAAAACAAAACGTTACTCCGAGCACCAAAGAGAGACCTCCTTCCTGTCTCACCTACACAGTCATGTCTTTGTTGTTCTCCCTCTCTCTCTCATGTCTGTCTTTCGTCTTATCAACCCCTCTCTCTCTCTGTCCTTCATTGTCTTTGATTCTCTCTCTCTCATGACAGATGACGCTGTAGGTGTACAGCAGGTGTATGGCGACTCATTAAGTGAACATCGAACAGAGTAATTAAGACAGAGTGGAGACTCTCTATAAACGAGCCTTTATTAAGAGATAAGATACCGTTCGTCTCTGAGAGAAGGTCCCCACTCGCTCACTCGCGTGTAAACGATTGTAAATAAAGTTCCTTTTTCATCTAAACCCGGACTGTGTGGTCTGTAGATGGGGGGGGGGCGGAGCTTGTGAGCGTCTCCGAGGCTTCGGCGATGTGTGATCAGGTCCAACTCTGGATCAAACAATCTCGTGAACTTGTGGCGGCAACATGAGCGTCATTGTGCGTTTCAACCAATCAACCTGACAATCAGAAGATAAGTGACTTAAATGATGCCGATGCTCTGAACGTTCCTCCTGCAGAACCTTTCCTTTCACCGACACGGCGGGGGGGTGCGTATAGTTGTGAGTATGTGGTGCTCCATCGATCGCTCGAGCAGCTGAAGCGTCGTCTCTGAGGAACATCTCCGATCCTCGGCCCTCTTCAGTAATCGTCGATCTTAAAGTTGTAATCGTAATCCAACGAGTCCGTGATCTCCATCTCTGGTGGCGTCTCCAAATCCTCGGGCTGCCAGGAATCGTACCAGGAGTTCTCTGTGCTCTGAATAGTGGTGGTGGTGGTGGTGGTGGTGGGTGGAGGCGTGGTCGTGGGTGGCGGGGTTGTGGTTGACATCTTGGCCAGCAGCTTCTGCTGTTTCCAGCGCCGGAATTTCAGAATCCGCTGACGTCGGAGACGGGCCTGCTCGGAACCCGCGGCGTCGGGCGAGGGCAGCTGGTTGTGGTAGACGATCCTGCCGTTGCTGCGCGTCATGTAGGAGCCGCCGCCGCCGCCGGGGCTGAGGATGCGGATGGGTTTGTTGCCGTGGAGAGCCATGATCTGTTTGATGCGGTCCCAGTTGGACTTGCTGAGCTCGAAGTTGCAGACGGTGGCGCCCTGATCGAAGCCCACCACGCAGAGCCGGCTGACCGAGGAGTGGCCGTCGGCTCGCGCCGTCACCTGATACTCGCCGGGGTTCAGCAGGCGCCAGTAATCACCAGCCTGACCTGTGAGGGGGTCAGTTAAGTGGTTAATAAAGGGGACCAACACCAAGGTGGATCTAATGCTTGTAGCATCCAAATGGACTTAAGGGTTTAGGAACTAAACTGATAACCTGCTGCTGACTCGACCCCCTGCTGACTTAAGGCTCGACTTAAAATTAATCTCTTAATTTAATTTTAGATTTACTGTCATCAATTCATTATCTTCATCCTTTATACTTTATTAGGGTCGCCGGGGGGGGGTTACCCATGCCCATACAGGGGAGAACGTTTCAGGCGCTGGGCAGATACACCCAGGACAGGACACCAAATCTATCTCTGGACACACACTCACTCACACATACATACACACTTTATATGGGGCAATTTGGAGAATTTAATTGACTCGATCCATGTTTTTTGGACTGTGGGAGGAAACCGGAGAACCCGGAGGAAACCCAAACGGACACGGTTGGTTCCCCTTTGCAGCTTTAACAGATTTCACTCTCAGAAGGTTTTTGGGGAGTCTGGGAATTTTAGTCCATTTCTTCCAGATGAGAAATTATAAGATTAGACCTGCTCACAATCTCTGTTCCCATTCATCCCCACGGTGCTCAAGAGGGTTGAGGTAAAGACCAGAACAAGTCAAGTTTACCATACAGTTCTCCGAAATCCGTATCTGGGTGCTTGATTTTAATTTGTGTCATGTACCTGAATTCAGAGATAAAAGGACATGTCCCAATACTTCTGTTCTCATATTAATACTGATAATCAGACACCTAACTCCCATCCATCCATCTTCTTCTGCTTCATCATATATTATGGTCGGGGGGGGGGGGTTTCCCCATGCCCATCCAGGGTAGATCGTTTCGGGCACTAGGCAGATACACCCAGGACAGGACGCCAATCTATCACTGGACACACACTCACTCACACACACACACTCTATATGGGGCAATTTGGAAAACTCAATTGACTTGATCCATGTTTTAGGACTGTGGGAGGAAACCGGAGAACCCGGAGGAAACCCATGCGAACATGGGGAGAACATGGAAACTCCACCCAGATGGGCATTTGAACCACTAAGCCACCGTGCCGCCCCGACACCAGACACATCTGAACCAATAGAATCGCATGTAAGTCTGATCCTCTTACCTGTGGTGACATCATGACTGACTCCCTCCACCGAGATGGTGGCGTTTACGATGGGGTTGCCCTCTTTGTCTTTAACAACCCCTTTAATTCCACGGTGAACCTGGGAAAGCAGACGAAATGGAACTTGTAAACGGGAACGCTTTAAATGAAATGAGAACGTAAATGAAACGTTGGCGCAACGCACACCTGATCCATGAACGTGAGCAGAGCATCTCGGTTGTATTCCCATTCCCTCTGAAGCTCACTGTGATGAGGGAACTTATCACAGCCCAGAAAGATGGACAGCTCAAAGCCGTTGGTGTGAAGGTAACTGAAATCGTTCATGCCTGCAAAAAAAAGACGTCTTCAGTTCCATCAGATATTCAACCGAACGAGTCTGCGTCCAAAACTCAGAACACTCACTTCCAGGAACTGGCTTCCACTTGGCTCGGTTCACGATTCCCATGCCACGCGTTGGGTCCTCGGTGTGGCATCCGCCCCGGAAGACGTGGGTCATGGTTCGGTGGGTGGAGGCGTAGGATATGGCCAACCAGCGGAACAGGGACTGATCCTCCACCACCCTGATCTCCTCCTCCACCTCCGCCTCGGCCTGTCCGTAGCCCTCCCCATATCCCTCCTCTTGGTTCTCCTCCTGGTATCCATCGTGGTAGCCGGGGTGGTAGCTTTCAGCATGCCCCTCGTGATGATACCCCTGATTCTCATGGTATTCCTGATTCTCTTGGTGGTAGCCATAAGACTCCTGATGGTAGCCATAGTTCTCTTGATGATAACCGTGGGATTCTTGGTGGTCACCGTAGCTCTCCTGATGGTACCCGATGTGAAGGTAAGGATTGGGCTCCTCCCCTTCGTCCTCCTCTTCCTCATACTGGCGTTTGCGCCGATCCGCTCTGGGGTTTAGCTTCTTCTCCAGCTCCTCGGCCTCTTTGGTGAGGCGCCGCATGTCGAAGGGGTACGTGACCATCCGCTCGCCACCCTGCAAGTTGGCTCCCAATACAAACGGATAAGTTTCCATCCAGGAGATCAAGGCCCGTGTCTCCACCGCTAACTACAACACAGATATACGCCAGAGTTATGTGTCCACATGTAGGACAGTAACAAGGTGCATGACCAAAAGTATATGGACACCACATTATATTTCAGTACATGCACAAGGTTGGTTACACTTACTGGTCCATTTTCAGCCAGGTAGCCCTCAGGAATGGGTACGTGATGATTTGGGGTCAGTTTGGGGACCATGCCCTTGTCCTCCGCATTCCAATATGCAGTGTTAAGGTCTGGAAAGTTCTGGAAGATATCGTGGCCATCTTCTGTCCAATGTCCCAAAGTCCAGCTGCCCAACTCTGACCCCTGAGGCGGTGAACGATCAGAAGTCCATGCCATGTATCAGAACAATATTAATATTAATGAATGATGTCTTTATTAATCGAGAGTATTCTCATCGTTAGACTCATTACGGCTCAGTGCTCACCTTCTCCATGGCTTTCTCGTGACCGTAGGGGTTGAGAGAGGGCACGAGGTGAATGCGTATCCCGTCCACCAGGCGGCGCACACGGGGGTTTCCATCCTTGTACTCTTTGCACAGGTACTGCATGAGCAGGAGCAGGAGCTCGCGGCCTAGCGCCTCGTTACCGTGGTAACCGGCCGTGTAGCGGAACTCCGGCTCGCCTGTTGAAGGGAGGAGGTGGGTGTGGTCCAAGTTATTTTAGATTTAAACGAATGACATGCCAGGTGGCACGGTGGCTTAGTGGTTTAGCATGTTCTCCTCTCAGCACTAGGGATTCCCGGTTCGAATCCCCTTCTGGGTGGAGTTTCCATGTTCTCCCCGTGTCCGCGTGGGTTTCCTCCGGGTTCTCCGGTTTCCTCCCACAGTCCAAAAACATGGATCAGGGTCAATTGAGTTTTCCAAATTGCCCCATGTAGAGTGTGTTTGAATGAGTGAGTGTGTGTGTGCCAATCCATCCAGCGATGGATTGGCGCCCTGTCCTGGGTCTATCTGCCCAGTGCCCGAGGCGTTCTCCCCTGGATGGGCATGGGGGACCCCCCCTGCAACCCTAATAGAGGATAAAAGCGGAAGATAATGAATGAATGAATGAACAACATGCCACAGGATGCACAAGACATGACCTCCGTGTAATCAGTCTGCATGAGTGCTGCTGCTGAACTCTGAAAATAAATGAGAATATAAACCTGTCTCATGGACGCCCGGACTGTCGCTGATCTCCATGGCGTAGATCTCCAGACCTTTGGAGTTCTGTCCCAGACTGTACATCCGCGTGATGTTGGGACACTCGTCTGAAACGGACTTCATCAGCTGCAGCAGACGAAAAAAACATTCAGATTAAGGTCATCCTGGACTTTCACACTTCACTTTTTTTACATCACACCTTCTCCATGTCCAGGTAGGTGTGGTAGGTATAGTCCAGGTCGTCTTTGGGCATGACCTCATTCTGGCTCTGGTACTGACTGAGCGGATCTGGGTTGGAGGCAGGAGAACCTTTAGCATATTAAACAGGTATTCATCAGCAGGAGCATGTGGTCGCGAGCTCACCAGGTACGGGGCAGCCCAGGACCTCCATCCTCATGCACATGGTGCCATTCCAGCTCTGTGGTATGATGCGGATGTAGCGCGCCACCACCGACTCCATGAACTCCGACATCACAGGGGTGCTCTTATCAGAGTTTCCAAAAAACAGCTGGAAGGAATAAATAAAAAAATTAAATAATTTTAAAATGTTTCCTCGTGTCTTCAACTGGTCTTAGCTATTTAACCTTGAGGTTCATGGGCTACAACATCATAAACTGATTCCACTTCTGTTACTCAAAGTCTTAATCTCTGGCAACCTACCCATTCTGTGAACCCATCATGGAGAACAGTCCAGTCTCTGGTGTCATTACTGAAGGAGACGTAGTAGGTGGTGACGTAGTCGTTTCTGAAAATCAAACCCGCGTCAGCGTCTGTTCACCTCGCACATGTGTAACGTTTCATTTTGTGGTGTCTCACTCTAGAGGGTCATCTCGTCCCTGTGTGATGACCCCGGTGAACTCCGTCAGGGTGCGGGTGTCCACTTCGATCCAGTGGGTCTTGTCCTCGGGACTGGCGCACCAGGCTCCTCCGTTCATGTCGTTTTCGTCTCCAGATGCCTAAACGTGACGACAGCTACATGTTTTCAGCTTACAGACAGCGAGACACCCAAAAAAAAATATTTAGAAACTGTTTTTATTCAGGGCGGCTTAGTGATTTAGCATGTTCTCCTCTCAGCGCTAGGGATTCCTGGTTCGAATCCCAATCTGGGTGAAGTTTCCATGTTCTCCCCGTGTCCACGTGAGTTTCCTCCGGGTTCTCCGGTTTCCTCCCACAGTCCAAAAACATGGATCAAGTCAATTGAGTTCTCCAAATTGCCCCATATAGAGTGTGTATGTGTGCGTGACTGTGTGAGTGAGTGTGTGCCCAGCGATGGATTGGCACCCTGTCCTGGGTGTCCAGCGCCCGAAACCCCCCCCCCCCCCGCGATCCTAATAGAGGATAAAGCGGAAGATAATGAATTAATGTTTTTAGTCAAACCAAATTACAGAAGACACTCAGGGTTCGAGTCTCTGCTCAGAGGTCTTTCAGCCCCCCCCCCCCCCCCCCCCCCCCCCCCCCCCCCCCCCCCCCCCCCCCCCCCCCCCCCCCCCCCCCCCCCCCCCCCCCCCCCCCCCCCCCCCCCCCCCCCGATGTTCAGTCGAGCTCTCTGAGGCCCGAAGCGATGACTGGACATGGATGAAGCCTGCAGCTGATCACCATCGATGCGGTGAGACTCCATTCCCATTGGAGGACATTCTGATGAAGACACAAAGTTCATCTGTCCATATCGTCTCCATTCTGTTCTACACTTGTTAGGAACATTTCTAACTGCAGGGACACATCAAGACTTTGAAGTTTTCAGGACTGACTTAAAAAAAGACGTGACATCAGACATCAGAACACCTCAGACAGAATATCGGCTAAAAGATGAGACGAGTCAACTCTCTGAACCCGTCCCGCAGCTTCAGTGGGAGCTTCATCAGAGTCCTGTTTGATATGAAAGCTTCACGTTATCAGGATTTTGGAGGTACTCACTTTTCGGCTCTTTGTAGACTCTGGGAGGTTTTTTAACCCTTCGCTCTCGCTCTTCCTCTTCCTCTCTCCTGCTCTGCTCTCTCTCTGAAAAGGTGGAAGGTTAGGATGAAGCAAAGCCAACATATCAGTAAATAAGAAACCTGACTGGGGGATAAAGTCCGCTTTTGGCTCACAATCGACATTCCAGTTCAACCCAATGATGTTTTATGAGTTTAAGCCCGGGGTTCTGTCCACACTGGACCTCATACTCACACCATCTTTATTTGGCGCAGGGTCTAAATGATTGAAGTCATCACTGTAACAGAGATAAAGTCAGAGAAACCCATTTGGTTCTAGTTTCTGTGAGTGTTCTGCATTTCGGAGTTGTTTTCTTTTCTTTATTTATCAGAAACATGTGTGGATTAGAAATCTATGATGCTTGTGTTTGTGTGAATAACCTGCCAAACACAACATGGATCACAGCAGCTCTCTGACATTGGATCTGATGTAATGTCTGAAGGGTACAGAGACGACCTCAGATGAACCTGATACACAGGGACTCATGTATAACTTAAAATAAGACATGACTGAACCTATGACGGGATTTAAGATTAATTAATCCTTAAAATAAACTGGTTTGAATTACAAACATGATTAAATGACTCGCTGAGCCGAACCTGGAGTCTGTTAATGAGAATGTGGATTTACAGAAATGTGTTATTTAAATAGACTCAATTGATTCACTGATTAAAAACTAGGCTGCTGTATACGAAAAGGACGAGTGTCTGTAACAGGTTCCACCGAGCCGGACCTCTGGGGGGAGCCAGAGATCCACGGCTGGTACTTAAAGAAGTGCTCCCAGGTGCTGCCCAGCGATAGATCGGCGCCCTGTCCTGGGTGTATCTGCTCAGCACCCAAAACATTCTGCCCCCAAGATCCTAATAGAGAATTGGGGCAAGATAAAGGATGGATGGGTTACAGGGGCGCCTGACACTATTTATGCAGTGATTGCTGCTAAAAATGGAAGGAATCACATTCAGTCTCGTAAAACTATCATTTTAAATGAGTCTATTATTATATATTAAATTAAATTTGTATGAATTATTTTGTTATTAATTTGTTATTTAAATTTTGACACAGGCTTAGTAGTTATCACGTTCGCCTCTCAGCGCTAGGGATTCCCGGTTCGAATCCTTATCTGGGTGGAGTTTCCATGTTCTCCCCGTGTCCGCGTGGGTTTCCTCCGGGTTCTCCGGTTTCCTCCCACAGTCTAAAAACATGGATCAAGTCAATTGAATTTTCCAAATTGCCTCATATAAAGTGTGTGTGTGTGTAAGTGAGTGTGTGTCCAGCGATGGATTGGCGTCCTGTCCTGGGTGTATCTGCCCAGCACCCGAAACATTCTCCCCTGGATGGGCATGAGGAACCCCACCGCGACCCTAATAGAGGATAAAGCGGGAAATAATGAATGAATGAATGATTTTGACTGGAACATTTTTACGGAGAGCAGAAATAATTAAAAAATTTTAAGGTTTGAGGTTTTTTTTTTTTAAAGACTGACTTGATTTGTTTTTTTTTTCTTTTGTGGAAAAGAATCATTATTTCATTTTTCCATGTTTTTTTTTTTTTTTGCAGCGTGTTCACAGATATAACTTTTCAAATTTTGACAAGAGATATTTTTTTTAAGTACAGTATTTCCAAAACAATTCACTGATTTATCATTCTAAAGGCCAAGTGAAGAGAAAATAATCTATAATCAAAGTAACAAATAAATAAAGAAGAAAACAGATTTAGACTATTATATGATCCGCAGTTCCACTTTAAATGATGTTATATAAACACACAGCATTAAAACCATTAAAGGTGCAGTATTTCGTAAGAACCTCAGAATTAGGACCCAGTGAATCAGTGAGAAATCAGTTAATGGATGTTTATTATGGTTGCAGGTTAAAATGTTGTTTTCTTTCAGCACTAATAAGGAAAATGTGTTGATCTAAAGCAGCCAAGTCCGACATTTATCACTCTGTTCACATCTCCTATCTCTCTCTCTCTCTCTCTCTGTAATTATTTTATTTCACCCTTTGACTCGCCTCCGGCTCCCACTCATCCACACGGACCACATTCCTCTTGCTAAACCCGCGACCTCTCCTCCTCTTATTGTGAACCAATGTTCCATCAAATCCTCCTGTAACTTTATCTTCATTAAACAAATCCTCAGATCGATCCATCACGAGCCTGCGCTCTGAGAGCTGCAGATGATCCTCACAGCTCAAATACAATCCAGATGGTCCAATGGTTCCTTCACTTAGTTCGATAGTTAGAACTTGATTGTTGAGTTCTGCAAATTCGTTTCTCAAATCAGAATATAGCTTCATTTCATTTAAGTTTATAATCTATATATACATTTTTTTTTTTTTCGAAGAAAAAATTCCCTTATTATAATGATGGAGTGTTTTTCAGCTTCATCCAGAAACAAATCAAGAACCAACACAAAACTTGCATCACCTGAAACCCAGAACTCTGTATATTCTTCTGCACTTTAATCCCCCGGGGATTAATAAAGTATTCTGATATCTGTAGGTAATCTGTATTCTGTGTTATTATCAATGTTTCTTATATGGACAAAAGTCAAGAAACTTCCAAATCACTAAAAGAAATCAAGCACCTGATTTAGGATTTCATTCTGTTCTATTATTATTATGACCCAGCTTGCAAAATAAGCTTCTTGACCCATGATTGGATGGAACCTGCTGTGGAGACCGACCCACACAGAGTCCTCATCAACATGCTATAGATGAACTAGAACAGAGACTGTGAGTCCGGTCCTCTTGTCCAACGTCAGTGTCAGACCTCACTAATGTTCTGCTGGATAAATGAGCAACACACTCCAAAATCTCACAGAAAGCTCTCCCAGAAGATTAAAGCTCATTACAGCGGTCACTGTAACATTGGTCTGTTTAAGGTGGAAGCTCCGTCTCCCTCAGCATCACGTTTTCACTGTGAACGTGTTTAAGATTTAAAAAGTCAGACTCAAACCTCGCTCCTCACGCTCCTCCTGCTCCTTCCTCTCTCGCTCATGCTCTCTCTCCAGTCTCTCCTGCTCCTCCTCCAGATTCTTTTCTAAAAACAGGTTTAAAACCATCATTTACAAATTTATACATAAGCAACAAAACAAATCTGAATTAAAAACAAACACAGAAATATGGTGTTTTCAACAAAGGTATGAAGCAACATCATTAAAACAACAATAACCCATGTTTAATAATCAGCAGTCGACTTTAAGAACTCACTCATTCATAACTTGCACTATTCTGTAAATCTGTACCACCAATACCATTCATTCATTCATCATCTCCCGCTTTATCCTCTATTAGGGTCGCGGTAGGGTTCCCCATGCCCATCCAGGGGAGAACGTCTCGGGCGCTGGGCAGATACACCCAGGACAGGGCGCCAATCCATTGCTGGACACACACTCACTCACACAGACACACTCTATATGGGGCAATTTTTTTGAGAATTCAATTAACTTGATCCATGTTTTTGGACTGTGGGAGGAAACCGGAGAACCCGGAGGAAACCCACGCAGACACGGGGAGAACATGGAAACTCCACCCAGATGGGGATTCGAACCGGGAATCCCTAGTGCTGAGAGGCAACGTGCTAAACCACTAAGCCACCGTGCCGACCGGCACCAATACCATTTTGCACATAAAAGCACAACCCAATTTAACTTTTAACTTATATGACCATTTCAGTTCATATCCGTTAATAATTGTACAGCTCTATTTTCATATTTAATGTAAATACATAGTTAAAATTTATTTATTTTTTTATTTTATCTTTATTCTATTTTCTTATCTTCTTAAATTTAAACTTTATGTGGAGACGTCAGGAAAGAATTTCACTGCTGGTTGTACAATGTATATCTACGTATGTGACAAATAAACCTGATTCTGGATTCTGGAATCATGCAGATGCATATATACATATATTTATATGTCTGTATGTGTATATATTGATATATTTATATATATTTTGCTGTGGCAGTTGCTGCTATTATACTATTATACATCTGTGTTTTATATTATACATCATAATATTATAATTTCATACACTTAAAAACGTATTGAATGTTTCTATGTATACATGTTCTGTCGTCTGTTCTTGATCGTTAAGAGGTACCACTCAGAATTACAATAAAGCTCTCTTACCCTCTCTATTTTGATTCGTCCCTGTATTTAACACGTCTGTCTCTCCTCTTAGTGAGACAGGATGGAAAATCACGACATCTGACTTACGGAATTTTATATTAAACTTGTCATTAACACCAGAAAACAAATTACAGGCCTCTGTAATCCACAGAGATTAAAAGCCAAGGCCGTCGCTTCAGCGATAGAACTTCTCCCGTCACTTTGAAGCCAGAATAAACAACAGGACGGGAGCACGAGGCGGATCAGAGGCTGTTTACAGAGTTAAAGAGGAAGGTTTATATACCGTGTCCATAGTCGTACTCCTCGTACCACTTCGTATCGTACGTAGGAACTGCGGGCTGCTCTGTAAGACAAGGAACAGACCGCAGAGTCAGGGCTGCGTTTCATTTCGGGTCTAAACATCGAGGAGAAAATTAGAAAGCAGTTGTATTTATTGTTATTGCTCGATCCAGATCTCTGCGCCAGGTCTCAGCTTAAAAACAACATCATAAAAAAAGACTTTTATCGCAGCAGTCGACGGGTTTAACAATTAAAGTTGTATTTATGAAGTACATAAAGTGGGGCGTGCGTCTTCATCTTCATCACATAAAACCTCCACCCCGTCTGGGGGGTTTCCAGTTTCCACCAGACCTCGCTGAGGCTTTGGCGAGTCCCTCCTCCGGAAAGTGAGGACATGTTTATAAGATAAGAACATTTTAATAGTTTTATTCCAGAGTTTAGAAGTTTGTTTTGACTCGTTAAAGAAACTCATAGTCAGGCAGAAGAAAGAAGAACCTTCCCCAAACTGTTTGTATATATATATATATATATATATATATATATATATATATATATATATATATATATATATATATACGCGTATTAAAAAACTGTTTGTACACACACGCACACATATATATATATATATATATGTGTGTGTGTGTGTGTGTGTGTGTGCCTTTGTGTACAAACAGTTTGTGGGAGGTTCTTTTTACACACATATATATATATTTAGGGGCGGCACGGTGGCTTAGTGGTTAGCACGTTCGCCTCTCAGCGCTAGGGATTCCCGGTTCGAATCCCCATCTGGGTGGAGTTTCCATGTTCTCCCCGTGTCTGCGTGGGTTTCCTCCGGGTTCTCCGGTTTCCTCCCACAGTCCAAAAACATGGAACAAGTTAATTGAATTCTCAAAAATTGCCCCCTTTAGAGTGTGTCTGTGTGAGTGAGTGAGTGCCCAGCGATGGATTGGCGCCCTGTCCTGGGTCTATCTGCCCAGCGCCCGAGACGTTCTCCCCTGGATGGGCATGGGGAACCCCACCGCGACCCTAATAGAGGATAAGCGGGAGATAATGAATGAATGATATATATATATATATATATATTTATGTACAAACAGTTTGGGGAAGGTCATTTTTTCATCTTTCTGACTATGTACGAGTTTCTTCAACAAGTTACAAACTTCCAAACTCTGGAATAAAACTATTAAAATGTTGAGACATTGAAAGGTGTGATCAGACTCTGCAGTGTGTTTTATTTCAGTGGTTTTGAGCCACAACCGAAAAGTTCACACTAAACGTCAGTCATTCAGTCAGGAGACAGGAGTTCAGTCAGATGAGTGTGTGTTTGAGTCTGTGATTTTATTAAAGATGAATGAATGAATGTGTTGGGTGTAAACGTCACCTGTGATTGGATAATTCCAGTCGGTGGGGCTGATCTCTTTACCATCCGGGAATGGAACGTTCTCTGGGACTTCAACTGTTAAAAGCAAATGTTTAAAACAATATAAATATATATTTAATCAGATGGAGGTTTAACGTCACAATTCCAACAACGGGATTGAAATACACTCTACTTTTTCTCCTTTCAATCCTGATTTCAGATGTTCGTGTGTTAATCTGTTGATATCTGATTTCATATGTTTTAGTCTTAATTGATCTGTAGTTTCAAAAAGGTTCTTTAATTTTTGAGTATTTTATTAACTTTAAGGTTTATTTCCAGTATGCAGACTTCTATATAAAATATCAGACTCTTGGTTAACTTCCCAAATCTCATTTAATCCTGTTAATAATAATTGTGTGCAATTATTTTATAATACATGTGCAATCAATCACAAAAACAGTTTAATATATATTTTTCTGAGCTAAAAATAATGTAAAATTTGTAAATTGAACTTTATATTTTACTTCATATTTTATTTGTTTTTTAAAAGTCAACTTGTAAATATGTTTGTATATCTGTATGTTTCACAATTTTTGATGCTGCTGTAATAATGCGAACCTCCTCATTGTGGGATAATAAAAGATTCTCTTTGTCTTACGGCTTTACTATTTTGTGATCAGACTTTTGATGAGAACCAATCATTTAGGATGAGACTAAAAGAACTCAGGCTCAAATTTATTACAATTTTAAAAAGTCCATACTGTAAAGCTTTTTATAAAAGAATACATTTAGGGATTCAGACCAACACTTGATCTCAGGCAGACAAAATGCATTGGTACTCCGATTTTCAGCTCCACAGAGGAATGACACACCAGCCTCTAAATACAAAACCAGCATACACTTACCCCAGTAGTCATCATCCTCTTTGCCCTGGCCCCCACTAACTGCCACCGTTGGTACAGGATCATCAACCTTCCAGTAATCATCATCATCTTCTCAGAAATACAACATCAAACAAATGAGGAGCTGCAGCAAATAAAGTCAAATAAATCAATCAGGGATATTATAGTACCGGTGTCGGGATACGGCTGAGCGTAATCATCTGTGAAAGAGACTGTGGGAGTGGCTGTGGGCTGCTGGGTAAGTGGATCGGGTTCTCCTGCTGTTGTGGGTGTGTAGACTGTAAAAATCAAAACGATTCCAATTTAATAAACGTTTGTTTCAACAACGACGTTGATTCTTAACGTATTATATTCAACATCAACCTTCATCCCAGTAATCATCTGGAAACGGGTCCACAAACTCATCATCATATTCAATCAGAGGTTCTGTGGTGGGGGGTTCCGTGGTGGGGGGTTCCGTGGTGGGGGGTTCCGTGGTGGTGGTGGTTGGCGGTAACGTCGTGATCTCTTTGTTCTTCTTGCCTTTCTTCTTCTTCTCCGTCTTTGGTTTCTTGGTGGCTTTTTCACCTCTAGGTTTCTTGGTGGGTTTGGCCTTCTTCTCTTTCTCCTCCTTCTTCGCTCTTCGAATTCTCTTCACTGGATGGAAATTACACAATGACCAAGATTAATACATCCATAAGTCTTACATACAGAGACGATGATGGAGGATTCGGACACAGACTTCCTCCCAAAACAACCTCCCAAACCTCTCACTCACATACCAACCTATTATTAAAATAACCAACCAAATGACCAACCCAATAAACAAACAGCCCACATACCTCCAACCAACCAACCATCCACCCACCAGCCCAACAACAAAACAGCAACGCAATGGATGAAAGAACACCGAGTAAAGCAGGTAGACAGATGGGAGACAGCTGATCGGCTCTCAACACTATTTTAAAATAAAAAGTAGTGTTTAAATAAAAATTACTATTTTAAATTTTATTTGGGCGGCACGGTGGCTTAGTGGTTTAGCATGTTCTCCTCTCAGCACTAGGTATTCCCGGTTCGAATCACCATCTGGGTGGAGTTTCCATGTCCTCCCCGTGTCTGCGTGGCTTTCCTCCCACAGTCCAAAAACATGGATCAAGGTCAATTGAGTTCTCCAAATTGCCCCATAGAGTGTGTATGTGTGTGTGTGTTTGTGTGTGCCCAGTGATAGATTGGCGCCCTGTCCTGAGTGTATCTGCCCAGCGCCCGAAACTTTCTTCCCTGGATGGGCATGGGGAACCCCCCCCCACGACCCTAATAGAGGATAAAGCGGAAGATGATGAATGAATGAATGAATGAATGAATGAATGAATGAATGAAATTTTAATTGTAGGCTTGGGGTTGAGGAACCAGCCTTGTGGCCTAAAGGTCACAGGTTCGATTCCTGGTTCCATCAAGTACTACGGCTGAAGTGCCCTTGAAGGGCAAGGCACCTAACCCTAATTGCTCCCCTCCTCAGGCACCGTGTACAGGGCTGCCCACCACTCTGGACACATGGGCTCACTTCACTCAGTGTGTGTGTGTGTGTGTGTGTGTGTGTGTGTGTTTAACTGCACGGATGGGTTAAAGGTGGAGGACAGATTCCGGTGTGTGTAAGCGCTGTAGGCAAAACGATCACTTTTAATCTACACCTCAACAAGCCTGATTAATTATGCAAGTTATTTTATGTTAATAATAACTGTGGGTAAAGGCACGTCTGTAAAATTATAGTTTAAAACTCCCGGTTAATTCCATGAGACACAGTTTTATAGTTCATAAAATAAATCCAGACAGAGCTTAAAACCATGGCACTCGAACCTCCTTCCTGTTAATCACAGTGTGCCAGCGTAACGAGGAGAGTGCTGCTGAATCCCGGGATAGGACCCGGGATGATCTAAGCAGGTTTTCCCTTAAACTTCAACAAAGCCCCGACTATGAGGCTGCCATTCTGATTGTAGGCAGAAAAACCGGGTGACGTCTTAACGACGGCTGGAAAGCGGCAGCCTGTGTCTGCGTCTGCGTCTGTGTCTGCGTCTGCGTCCGAGTGCGGAGACTTTTACAGTTCCAGTTGTTCTGCTCCGTTAATCAGAGGAACGCTCCAGCGCGGGGCTTCGACTCCGCAGCAGCGATGCAGTTAAACGTTATTAATGTGGCTCTCGATCCTGCCAGGCGGCCTCGTCCAAACGTCCCGCCGTGGCCAAGACAACTTTCTTCATGCCTGGCTCGCCGTCTGGCCTCTGGGGCCAAGTCACGGTGAAAGATAAACAATGAAAACAGACGTGTGGCTCCATTTCAGAAACGCGGGCCAAATATTCGGCACATGGTGCGAGGGCTCTGGGTCTGCTCACGCTCCACGCCGCAAATAAAGGGCGAGGTAAATGGTTTAACGTCCATCGTGCGCCGTACTGAACATGAAACGCCTGTGAACAGCGGCAAGGATGCAGGATTAAGTGGAAACCACAAAGCATGATGGTTTAACGCCGAGATGCTCGGCTGCACAGAGTAACATTTAATATAAAAACGTATGAGGGCGGCACGGTGGATTAGTGGTTTAGCATGTTCTCCTCTCAGCGCTGGGGATTCCCCGTTCTAATGCCCATCTGGGTGGAGTTTCCATGTTCTCCCCGTGTCCGCGTGGGTTTACTCCGGGTTCTCAAGTTTATCAAGATCAAGTTTATTGAGTTCTCCAAATTGCCCCATATAGAGTGTGTCTGTGTGGATGAGGGTGTGCCCAGTGATAGATTGCCCTCCTGTCCTGGGTCTATCTGCCCAGCGCCCGAAACGTTCTCCCCTGGATGGGCATGGGGAACCCCCCCCCCACCCGCAACCCTAATAGAGGATAAAGCTGAAGATAATGGATAAATGAATGAATAAAAAACATATGAGGGCGGCACGGTGGCTTAGTGGTTTAGCATGTTCTCCTCTCAGCACTAGGGATTCCCGGTTCGAATCCCCATCTGGGTGGAGTTTCCATGTTCTCCCCGTGTCCGCGTGGGTTTCCTCCGGGTTCTCCGGTTTCCTCCCACTTTCCAAAAACATGGATCAAGTCAATTGAGTTCTCTAAATTGCCCCATATGTGTGTGTGTGTGAGTGAGTGTGTGCCCAGCGATAGATTGGCGTCCTGTCATGGGTTTATCTGCCCAGCACCCGAAACGTTCTCCCCTGGATGGGCATGGGGAACCATAGGATAAAGCAGAAGATAATGGATGGATGGATAAAAACATAAAGAAAATCCCTCATAATGCCAGAGGCAGGTTAAAATGATGATGAGCTCCCATTTCCTGTGACGGGTGGGGACATGTTAAGACATCGGACATGTCACACTGTGATGTAACACAAAACATGATGACGTCATAAGATTAGATGCAAAGTGACGTCATAATGCAACATGACGTGTCTTTATTTTATATGTAGCCTCAATAAGTTGAGCTGATGTCATGTGATGTTATCTATAAGGACATGACATATAAGGACACTGTACACTCACATGTGACCTGCAGGTGAACGTCCGCATGCGCCGCACTGTGAGCATTTTCAGCGCTGCACCTATAAACCCCAGAGTCCTCGGTCTTGGCCGAGCGGATGATGAGCGAGCGGGACGATGCCTCGTGTCTCAGTGCTTTGATGTCTTGATTATTTTCAGTGATGCTCACTCCACCCGGACCTGTCCAGCGGATCCTGTCTGCGCCTCCTCTCACTGAGGACGACAACGAACGCCTTTACTCTCTTTTAAAACAACAAAGTGAGACGATTTTACCCAACCAAGACCCGTCTCACCTGTACACACAAACTTCTTAGACTGTCCTACATGAATGTGTCCACCCGAGGGCGATATCACCACCTGCAGGAGGTCTGTGGGAAGACGAGACATAAAGAAAGAAACGTCACGGACTCAGTGAGTTCAATAATAAAATGTTCTACATCATGTCACAAGTTTATTATGACCATCCATCCATTATCTTCAGCTTTATCCTCTATTAGGGTCGGGGGGGGGGGTGATACATACATTTCGGGTGCTGGGCAGATACATCCAGGACAGGACGCCAATCTATCACTGAACACACACTCACTGACACACTCACACTCTATATGGGGCAATTTGGAGAACTCAATTGACCTTGATCCATGTTTTTGGACTGTGGGAGGAAACCGGAGAACCCGGAGGAAACCCACGCGGACACGGGGAGAACATGGAAACTCCACCCAGATGGTGATTCGAACCAGGAATCCCTAGAGCTGAGAGGAGAACATGCCAACCACTCAGCCACCGCGCCGCCCCGTTTATTTAGTCGATGTGTTTAAATGGAGACAGAGACCTGTCCTGCGTCTCATCCTGTCTGAACTATAAACATTCCCGCAGACCTGCGCAGATGATTAAACACAGAGCGTCTTCACGTCTCCATGTTTACAAGCAGAGAGTCAGTTCTTCCTGCAGCTGGACGGCACTCAGGACATTTTCCTTCCCGTCCCGCTTTAAAAAGTCTGACTTTATTCCTGCGGGCGCAGCGCGTTAGACTTTCCTGGAGCTGAGCAGCGTCTTTTCGGAGACGTCTTTCCAAAGTCGGCGGTTTCATCAGCGCTGTATTGTCTTAATGTTACATCACAGAGCCAGAAACAAGAAGAAGCTTTATTCAGAGGAGAATAAAAATGTTCTGGTTTATTAACGTTTATTAAACTTCAGATGAGACACTGGGACTGTTCGGGGGGCATTATGTGTAACTTTTAAACTTAGTTATGTGTGTGTTACCAATTTAATATAAATAGGTATACACTCTACACTTATAAATCAATTTTATATAAATTTGACCTCATGCAGACACACAGGACCGGATGTGGACCAAGGGTCAGGTGTGGACCCGAAGCCGGGAGTGGACCCGGGGCCGGCTGTGGACCCAGGGCAGTAAATGTCCAGGTCTAAACTTAAGACTGCAGAGTCAATGCCCATCCAGGGGAGAACATTTCGGGTGCTGGGCAGATACACCCAGGACAGGACGCCAATCTATCACTGGGCTCACACTTACTCTCAAACACACGCTACATGGGGCAATTTGGAGAACTCAATTGACCGTGATCCATGTTTTTGGACTGTGGGAGGAAACCGGAGAACCCGGAGGAAACCCACGCAGACCCAGGGAGAACATGGAAACTCCACCCAGATGGGGATTCGAACCGGGAATCCCTAGTGCTGAGAGGAGAACATGCTAAACCACTAAGCCACTGTGCCGCCCTTGTGTGTTACCAATTTAATATAAATAGGTAAACACTGTACACTTATAAATCAATTTTATATAAATTTGACCTCATGCAGACACACAGGACCGGATGAGGACCCGGGGCCGGATGTGGACCCGGGGCAGTAAATGTCCAGGTCTGATCTTAAGACTGCAGTGTTGTCTGAGGATTAATGAACACTCAAACTAATTTTTTAATTCATTCATTCATTCATTATCTTCCGCTTTATCCTCTACTAGGGTAGTGGGGGGGGGGGGGTCCCATGCCCATCCAGGGGAGAATGTTTTGGGTGCTGGGCAGATACACCCAGGACAGGGCGCCAATCTATCACTGGACACACACTTACTCTATATGGGGCAATTTGGAGAACTCAATTGACTTGATCCATGTTTTTAGACTGTGGGAGGAAACCGGAGAACCTGGAGGAAACCCACGCGGACACGGGGAGAACATGCAAACTCCACCCAGATTGGGATTCAAACCGGGAATCCCCAGCACTGAGAGGAGAACATACCAACCACTAAGCCACCATGCCACCCTTTCCATCCACTCTTCATCATTCAGAATCCTCTACTAGCGTTGCGGCAGGGTCCCGTCATGCCCAAGCAGGGGAGGAGGATTCAGGCGCCGGGCAGATAGACCAGAACAGGGCAGAATCCCTAACTGGACACACACTCATCCCTTATTAAGAAAAACCTCAATGATCAGCTGAAAAATTTAAAAATCGAAGGTGAATTTGCTTTTCGTCTTTCAAACTCTGAAGTTGAAATTTAGTTTCTGGGTCTTTTTTGGAATCCGTCCTTTTTCCTCCTGCGCAGCAACATGACCCCTGAAGGACAAAGCCACCAGCGTGAATCGGTTTTCTTTAAGGGTAACTTAAGGTTCTGTTAACGCCGGACCTCGAGCGTTGTGTCAGCGTTGCTGTTCGGTTTCCGTCTGATGATTTCTCCATGAAGCCGGCGTTTGTGTAGTGGAACCTCACTCCTGACTCAGCCGAACCTTGCTGCAGCTCTTTGGCAGATGTTCCGAGGTTCGTTTTGTGTCTTTTCCTCTCAGAACATCACAGGGTGTGAACTCAGAACTTAAGAATCTTATTTTAACGTTGCAGAGCGTCGTGGACACGACTTTCTTTAAAGTATATTTTCTTGCAGCTGCTCGTTCGTGTTTATAATCGGCTTTTTCGTGAAGCTGTTCAATTTTTTTTTTCTTCACGTCTCTGTTTGATGTCAACTGGTTCCCTCTCACAGGACCTTCCCACCCCCCCCCCACCCCCAAATGTTACACACTACATCACCTCTATAAACCACAGCATCATGTTTAAAGATCGTACATGTCAAAAGAGACCAGTACCTGTTGCAGAATCGTCTTTCAGCTCCGACTGTCCATGCACACGTCCACTGAGGGTCCACACCTGCAGGACGAGCGACACGGCGAGCAGCGAGACGGAGCTCCAGGACGAGTGTGTGTTCATGGTGCCGTAATACACACTGCTGCACCCGGTCTACACCAACGCTGTGTGCTGAGGAGCTCGGGAACTGGGGAGTGAAACCAGAGACACGGGACAGAGGGGGAAAACGAAGGAGGGAGGACATGGGGGGGGGGGAGGGTCTGCCGAAACAGAGAGAGAGAGAGAGACTGAGTTTTAGACAGGTAAATAAACATCACGTCGTATTAAATCCTAAAGAGACAGCATGAAAATAAAAAAACCTTCACACTTTTAAACAGCGATGTTTTGGTTTGATGGGTAGCCAAAAGTTTGTGGACATCCCCCCCCCCCCCCCACACACACACACATACCCAACCCATCACTGATTCTGCAGAACGTATCGATGGACAGATCAGTGACTCAGACATCAGTTCAGTCCTGTGTTACACAAACGAACTTCAGAATCGACCCAAATGATTCATGTAGCTACAAGATCATTATTACAACCACATGGTCATCAATCAAAGGAATGAAGTGAACACTGCGGATCACCCGATCCTCAGATCCCGAACGTCGTTGTTGAATCTGGATGAAGATCAGACACACAGGTGATTATAGTGAAGTCTGTTTTCTGGAGCTGCGCAACGTGGCTCTGGAGCTGTTCATAACGGGAGTGTTACGAATCAACTCTGAGTCACGAGCTGATTCGATCCATCACTCAAACACCAGAGCAGGAGGGAGAGACAGAGGGATGAGGGGAGAAAGGGGGGGGGGTGAGAGAGAGAGAGAGAGAGAGAGAGAGAGAGAGAGAGAGGCAGGAGGAAAAAAAAGAAAAGAAAAACTACGAGGGATTTTTAACCAGAAGGTTCCAAAGGCTCAAAGGGTGGAAGATCAGAAAATGACTCTTACAATTAATATGAACACAAACGCACACACACACACACACACACAGCAAAAAGAAACATAGAGAAAATCAGTCAGACAAAACACACACACACACACTGTGGTTAAACTAGTATTTACTCTTTCATCATGGATTATAGAATTAAAAGAGGAAAGAAACAAGAAAACAAGAAAAAAAAAGTAACCAACTGTGTGCAAGAGAGAGAGAGAGACAAAGAGAGACAGAGAGAGAGACAGAAAGAGAGAGAGAGAGACAGAGAGAGAGAGACAGAGAGAGAGAGAGACAGAGAGAGAGAGAGACAGAGACAGAGAGAGAGACAGAGAGAGAGAGACAGAGAGAGAGAGAGAGAGGTTTTTTGTTTGTGTGGGAGAGTAAAATTGTAAAGACAAATATTTGCAAAAAATAAAAAGTAAAAAAAAAAATTTGAAAAATTGAATGAAAAGGACAAAGAAACAAAAGATCAAATAAAATAAAAAAACATACAGAATGAAAACAAACTTGAAGCTGAAGGTTTGTTCTGTTTGAGGTTCTTCAGTTCGAGGGCTATGAGTCCAAACAAATCCAAATTCTGTACATAATGTCACCTTTAATACTTCCACCTCGTGGACGTGTTTGTGTTGCTAGGCAGCCAGCTTTAAAACTATGTGTGTTTGCAAAATGTAATAAACATATTCATTGACTTTTAATTTGGGTTATTACTGATTCATTCTAACAGGGTTCTAGTGTTCTAATAACGTTCCTTAGGTTACCAGGCTGGTGCATTTATAAAACATATATTAGATTTTAGAATAACCTCTTAATGATTACAGGCCTTGTCTTAACTTTTGAAAGGAACTGATCCAGAACTTTAATTTAACCGCAGAACGGACCTCACTGAGGAAGTGAATCCCTGCATCCAGAAGCTTCAGGACTCATGGAAACGCTGATGTTCCACTGTGACTCATGATACAGTCATTACTGTAAGACACACAGAGTCCTGCTAACCGCAGGGGACGGGGAGGAGGGTTCTGCACGGCTCTGCGCCTCTAACGGAGTGATGGATTTAACAGAAGCTGCGACTGACATCGTCCACTTTTCTGCCTCATATGAGGTTCAGAACCCCTGAACCTGCACCACGATAAAAAGTAGACTGAAACTTACACAGCCCTTATGTTCATTCATTCATTATCTCCCGCTTTATCCTCTATTAGGGTCGCGGTGGGGTTCCCCATGCCCATCCAGGGGAGAATGTCTCAGGCGCTGGGCAGATAGACCCAGGACAGGACGCCAATCCATCGCTGGGCACACACTCACTCACACAGACACACTCTATATGGGGCAATTTTGAGAATTTAATTAACTTGATCCATGTTTTTGGACTGTGGGAGGAAACCGGAGAACCCGGAGGAAACCCACGCGGACACGGGGAGAACATTAAAACTCCACCCAGATGGGGATTCAAACCGGGAATCCCTAGTGCTGAGAGGAGAACGTGCTAAACCACTAAGCCACCGTGCCGCCCAGCCCTTATGTTTCACCATGAAATCTGATTGGACAAAGGATTCCAGTCTGATGTGGAGTAGAATACTACAAATAAAATCCAATATTTCTGCACAGCCAAAATTCTGTTTATAATCTATTTTGAGTTTGCATGTTCTCCCCATGTCTGTGGGGGCTTCCACTTACCGTGGTGATGAAAGGTAGTCAGTACCCAGATTATCCTTATCATGTGACAGCAAGGCGGTTGGCACGTTCGCCTCTCAGCACACACACAAAGTCCGTGTTCTCCCCGTGTCCGCGTGAGTTTCCTCCGGGTTCTCCGGTTTCCTCCCACAGTCCAAAAAACATGGATCAAGGTCAATTGAGTTTTCCAAATTGCCCCATATCGTGTGTGTATGTGTGCGTGTCTGTGTGAGTGTGTGCCCAGCGATGGGTTGGCGCCCTGTCCTGGGTGTGTCTGCCCAGCGCCCGAGACGTTCTGCCCTGGATGGGCATGGGGAACCCCCCCCCCCGCGACCCTAATGTAAGACAAAGCGGAAGATAATGAATGAATAAATGAATGAATGTGACAGCATTCAGTACACAACTGAAATCAAACTGAAGAGTCGTATGAGTTTGATTCACTGTATAAATGATTCAGTACCAAACATTAATCAAATTATTTTAAGGTTCAGCTTCGTGTTCAAAAAAAGGAAGAAAGACAGGAACTCTGACTGATGTGCTTACTGTCTGATGGGAGCCTCAGAGCCGAAGTGAGATTCGGAGGATTTGTTTTAATATTTTCTGAACATTTTCTGAACATTTTGAGTCGATTAAATCTGAACGTCGCAGCCAGCTGAACAAATCCACCTCCGAATCAATCTCTCACATCTGAAACAGAGCAGCCATGAATCAGTCACCATGATTTACTGCACCTTCATTTAATTATAATCCCATTACAGCATTAATGATCGTTATATAAACGAGCCACGACAAAGAGCTGATATTAATCCATCCATGGTTTATAAAAAGTTACGAGTCGTTTGGTTGATTCAAACTATAAATCTTTATGTTCAAACTCCGTTCATACGATGAAGCTGTGCAGCGCAGCTGTAAGTGTGTGTGTGTGTGTGTGTGTGTGTGTGTGGGTGGGTGAGAGAGAGAAACAGAGCATCAGGGTTGCATTTGCAAAGTAACCAAGACCATGTGAGAAAAGAGGAAATCAAAGGCTTGTTTTCGAACTCACAGATTTAAATTATTTAAAATCTGAAAAACAGGAAGATAACAAAAAGATTAAAAAACAGAAAAGTGTAAAAAATATATATATATATATAAACAATGGACACACACACACGTGTAGCACTATAATTCAGGGTTAGGATCAATAACAGAGATCTGTAATCCGGATTATCATCGGTGATCAAGATTTGGATCAGATGAAAGGAATTTAGAGCACATCGCTGCCATCTAGTGGTGGAGCTCATTTATTACAATGACTGAGGTAAATCGAGTACACGCCACACACACACACACACACACACACACACACACAGTTTAAACAGTGGCGGCTGAAGCTAAATAAATTGAGGCGTCGCAAACAAACGAAAAACTTTAAAACAAAAAAACACAAACCTTCAAAAATATCTTTATTTCAACATGAATTTTGCTCTTTTTTCCTTCTGGCCTGTAAATTTCTCAATAACATTCCTGTTAAAGTCCGTCAGCCTTGTGGTCAGTGTTTTCCTAAATGACAACAACAATAATAACAATAATTTATGATAATAAAACATTTTATTTATATAGCGCTTTAGGGACCTCGATGACAACACGGTCAACGCGAGTTTCAGTCACTTGCCTGCCGCTGTATTTGTAAATTGGCTCGCTCCGCTCCGAGCTCCTTTATTCTCTGTTTTTTCTTCATTAAACGCGTTTTATTAAAACTTTTTAATTTTGTAAGAATAAAACTGAACTTCTTTCTTTTTGTTGCGACTCGTCTTCAAACGTTGAGGGTGAGTCGAACTAATGAACCGCACCTGCGGTAATGAGTCGATTCGGGAAATTGTCCAATCACACGATGCCTATATAAAATGGGATGAGTGTGTCCGCGTGGGGAAAACCTAAAATAACCAATCAGAAATCAGCCTCAGGTCACATGCTTATATTGTTTATTCTTTTTTATTATATCTTTATAATATTAATTCATTCTTTTAATAAATTCTATTCTATATAAATAAGTCTATTAGACACACAGTAGAAATAAATACAATCTTCTTTAACTATTTAGAAGTGCATAATTAATTCAGCGGCAGGTGGCTTAGTGGTTAGCACGTTCGCCTCTCAGCGCTGGGGATTCCCGGTTCGAATCCCCATCTGGGTGGAGTTTCCATGTTCTCCCCGTGTTTGCGTGGGTTTCCTCCGGGTTCTCCGGTTTCCTCCCACAGTCCAAAAACATGGATCAAGTTAATTGAATTCTCAAAATTGCCCCCTATAGAGTGTGTCTGTGTGAGTGAGTGTGTGTCCAGCGATGGATTGGCGCCTTGTCCTGGGTCTATCTGCCTAGCGCCCGAGACGCTCTCCCCTGGATGGGCATGGGGAACCCCACCACGACCCTAATAGAGGATAAGCGGGAGATAATGAATGAATGAATAATTAATTCAGTTTAATAGCTGAAGAATTTTAAGGGCGCCCCCTATGGACCAGCCGCCACAGAGTTTAAGTAAATCGCTTTAATAGGCACTTTTTACTTCAGGGGGCAATCTATCACTGGACACACACTCACTCCCACAGGCACACTCTATATGGGGCAATTTGGAGAACTCAATTGATTTGATCCATGTTTTTGGACTGTGGGAGGAAACCGGAGAACCCAGAGGAAACCCATGCGGACACGGGGAGAACAACAAGCTCCACCCAGATGGGGATTCGAACCGGGAATCCCTAGTGCTGAAAGAACATGCTAAACCACTAAGCCACCCGTCTGATTTAATTAAGTTCCGATGACGTGTTAATAATGAAGCGCCACGGTTTTGACACCAGAACGTTTTTAATGTTCATATCAGAACAGCGCCACCTCAAAGTGTTACCACAAAAACACGTCTACAGGATCTGAATGTATTAAAAGCAATAGGCTGCTCCTGGTTTTTAGAGCACAAGCCTCCAACATGAGGAGGAGCAGAGGTGATGTTTTATTTACATTATTATTATTATTATTATAAATCTAAGGTGATCTTTACATTTTACACTTTAAAAAAAATGTGGCGTATAAAGGTAATAAAGGATTTGAACACTTTGTGCCGGAGTTCAATGTGCATCACGTGCTGCATCATGGCCTGACGACGCTTTTCCAATAAATATATTTAACTCATTCAGACCGATGGGGGCGCTGCAGATGAGTTTATTTCTCAAGTGAAATAAATAAACGATGAAAAGCTTTGATCTAGAGCTGAATTGTGACGTCACAGATTACTCACTCAGGACATGCTGATTGGTGGGATGGAGGGCCATTTGTTAACCCCCCCCCATAGAGGGGATCTCATCGCTTCTTTGGAAAACTCAACACTGAGCTTTAGGAAAGAAAAATTTAAAGTGCGAATGCAGCCTTTGCTGCCCCCCCCTCCCCCCACTCCGCCCTCCCCCCCGTGAAAAACATGCGAGTCTGGGTTAAAAGTGAAAACTGGACTGAAGATGACCAGACTGAAATTTAAATATATAATTAGAGTTTAGAACTGACCTGAATGCTACATGCTGAGTGCGGAGTGCTGACCTGAAACTATCCTGCAGGTACATTTAGATTCCTATATTAATAAAGCTGTTCTCAGATCAGTTACCATGCTGCTGCTGCTGCGGCTGATGATGATGATGATGATGGTCATGATGATGATGGTATAAAGGTTCTGTAGTGACATAATATAACAAGACACTGCTGCAGGAGAGACAGAGAGAGAGAGAGCGACAGAGAGAGAGAGCGACAGAGACAGAGAGAGAGAGACAGAGAGAGAGAGCGACAGAGAGAGAGAGAGAGACAGAGAGAGAGAGAGAGACAGAGAGAGCGACAGAGAGAGAGAGAGAGAGAGAGACTGCTGTCTCACTGATAGAACCCGAAAACTAAAACTACAACTGTCTTTCGGCCGTTTATCTTCCATCATATCTCTCTCTCTCATATCTCTCTTTCTTTCTCGTCTCACTCTCTCATTTCCCTTTTCTCCATTTCTCAGATGAGCCTGGCCTCCCCCTCCATCTCAGGAGGAAGGTCACACACTCCAGTGAAGTTCATCTTCCCGTCTTTAACGTCCTGCTGGACGAAGTGAGACTCTCCGTCGGCGAGGTCGCTGTGAGACAGCAGGTCAGGTGATGTGTGCTGTCCAATCCTGGTGCGTCTCTCCTGCATGAAGCAGTGGAGATGTTTGAGGAGCTGTTTCGGGTTTTTCTTGGTGAACATCTCCACATCTGTACAGAGACGATGACAACAACATCATCATCATTAATAACAGCACTAATATCACTACTTTCATTATTATATGATTATTTATAGTTTGATTACTGAAAATGGAAATCTAACAAAACAAAAAAGTTTTAAATATTTTGTAAAACTAATATTAATCTAATAAATTAGGGTTCCAGTGATGATGTCATGTTCAGAGCAGTGCTGCAGTACTAAGCGTGTGATAAAGAGCCCTTTATGTATCATCACTGAAGATAAGAGCAGCAGTGTGTGTGTGTGTGTGTGTGTGTGTGTGTGTGTGTGTCACACCTTTCAGTACGTATCCTGAGTCTGAGATGGTTCTTTTCTGATTCTTCCACATTTCATAAAGGTGCAGAAACGTTGCCACGTAAAATTCATTCAGCACCCCGACAACCTGCTGCCTCCGGTTACACTCCCTAACACACAAACACAAACACAAAAACACACACAAACACACACAAACAAACACACAAACAAACACACATTAGAACATCCCATAATGCATTATGTTCAACACTGTTCCAGTATGTCTATATTCTTTTTGCTTATTCATTCATTCATTCATTCATTCATTCATTCATTCATTATCTCCCGCTTATCCTCTATTAGGGTCGCGGTGGGGTTCCCCATGCCCATCCAGGGGAGAACGTCTCGGGCGCTGGGCAGATTCTTTTTGCTTATTTGTTATTGAAAACATATGTTTATATGGTGATGAGCACTCTTCTCGTATTTTTTTACCCAGAATTCCCTGGACATTAAACCTCAGACAGATACTAATCGACTGAGATGGAGCTCGTTAGGTGAAGGTTACAATCAGGATTTATACAGATCCTTCAAAATGAAATTCCTGCACAAGGACTTTCAACCATCTGCCCATGTGCAAGGCCACGAGGACGAGACTGATTACAGCAGAGCAGGAGGGACAGCGGCTTCACACCCAAACTAATAAAGACCCCCCCTTCCCGAAACACGCACGCTTATTAAATTAATCTCTTAATAAATCAATCAGTTCAGCTGAAATATTAACAATAACATTATTATTACATCCCATCCCGTTATATCCCCTCAGAACAGCAAACTAAAGAGAGAAATCAGTGAATGTATTACAGTGTGTGTGTGTGTGTGTGTGTGTGTGTGTGTGTATACTGACTTCGTCAGCACCTCCTCCCTCAGAGCATGCAGGACGATGCGTGTGATGTTAATGGACATCACACTAAACGGAAAATTCTGAAAAGTGCAAAATAAAAAAAACATTACAACATAACCCTTAACACTCTGAATGACTCTGTGAGTGTGTGTGTGTGTGTGTGTGTGTGTGTGTGTGAGAGAGAGAGAGAGACCTGTACTGAGTGTTGAGACAGTCTGTAGATGTCTCTGGCGAGTGTGTAGGTTTGTGGATCCATCAGCAGATACAGCAGGTGCATGAGAGCCAGGAACCCGGTTCCTCTCAGATCAGTGGCAGGATCCGAACCTGAATCAGATACAAACACGATTCAGTGTCCAACCCGAGAATAAAATCAGAGACACACACAGTGACACCACGTGGTGATATGACAACAACACGCTGCGCGCTGATGAAGTCGTAAGTAGAACTCCTGTACCACAATCAGCAGAGCTACAGCTGACTGACCGACCGACTGACCGACAAATTAGAATTACACTTTCAGACACTACCCGAGATAACATTTCCATTACCCAAATACAGAGGTGAAGAATATTATGTAAACAAATTAGTGACAATATTACACAGGAAAAGAAATTATAATTAATAGTATTAAAGATAGTAATAAAAATTCATTCACACCAATTATCATTATACTTATTACATACATTTAAATATCACTTAGGCGGCACGGTGGCTTAGTGGTTAGCACGTTCGCCTCTCAGCGCTAGGGATTCCCGGTTCGAATCCCCATCTGGGTGGAGTTTCCATGTTCTCCCCGTGTCTGCGTGGGTTTCCTCCGGGTTCTCCGGTTTCCTCCCACAGTCCAAAAACATGGATCAAGTTAATTGAATTCTCAAAATTGCCCCATATAGAGTGTGTCTGTGTGAGTGAGTGTGTGC